>JAMKCH010056835.1:0-57647 GCA_023653785.1 Ophioderma brevispina | reverse complement strand
CTTCTTGCTATGCGAGCCTGCACTTGTACACCCTGACCACCAAGTACTGTGGAAACAAACTGGCGGTTTTTATGCTGATGCGGTAATGCATAATGTCAACATCCTATTCACTACTCATGCTAATATTGGTGGTTTACACATTAAAACGGTAGTTTTTTATCTGTATCTTGAGAAAGAAATTGATTGAAAGCTGAACATTCAGAGACGAATGAGAAAATATGGCCTTTCCATCTGATATCAATACTACTTCCGGGTAAATCAGGGGGTCCCAAGGATGATTGGAACAAGCAACCTTGGAAACAAGGTGGAACAGGAGATTTTGGGGCAATCCCATATATTGTGGCATGTGTAGTGTTTTTGTATAGATAATAACCCCAATAGATTTTTTGCCTGTATTTGCTTACAGAATGCCTTGGAAGTGGAAACGAAAGGCGATTTGATTTGCTTAAAGGATAAGCAGCGATTTGCTGATCCCGAAACATAAACAAAATCAAAAAACTAATATTTTGGTATTTTGGTTACTGTCATACATGTACTAAAACAAAAACCTGAAGTGGTTGGCTTGAAATCTTGTATTAAACAAGGCAGTTACCTTTTTCAGATTCGTGCCATTTTCTATACATGCATATAAATTCTCACGACTTGAGATCAAAACAGACTCCCAGTGACTATCCTATTTTTATAAGTGTAATGTTGTGAACCTTGACCTGTACTGTTTGACCTCAAACACAACAAGCTTGATCTTTGTTTATTTCTGTCTGTTGTAAACCACAATCGCTGTATCAACTGTAGATTTTGAATGCTATCGCTGTATGTCTATTTGCGGGAGACAGTGTGCCAAATTTCCTTTCTCACTCATTTTGTTCAACTCTTTGGTGTTGTTTTGCTCCTACATTAAAGTAGTGTTATGGATACTTCTCTTTGATTTATTAGGCTAAGGGCAATTTCCTCACATTTTGTTATTTTCTCACAAAATTGCAAAAAACCAACAACAAAACAACAAGTTTGTTTTCAAAAAAAAATTAGAAAATGCTAATGCAAAATGCACCTTTTTTATAGAAAAATGCAAATGCGATCATCATAGCTATTCCCCTGTGTAATCTCTTTTAGTTTTTTTCAAATTAAAACAGTTAGTGCCATATGGCACTGTTGTTTTTAACATATATACCAAAGTGTCAACCAAGGGGGTTAAAATTGAAGTACATTGTACTTTTTTTAGAGGCTTTTCATACTGGTTTTTTTAACTTAGAAACAAACCATATGTGAAAGAAATGTTTTTGAGGCTTAATCTTAATTTTCTCTAAACACCGTTCATAATAAGACACTTTCACGTTGCTATTGCTTGCATATTTGATGACCCAAATATATATGGGTGAACATCAAACAATAAGGTCGATTTATGTCAAGTTTCATGTTCCTGTGGTCCTAAGAAAGAAAAAAAATTAGAGTAAAGGAGCTTAAAATCCTCTCATATTCACCGGTTTTGACATCTAAAAAGTTTGTCTAAAATTTAAAACACTTAATTAATCCTGTATTACTTCATAAAAAAATGTGCACCAACCAACTGAAGTAATCTTGCAACCAAACATTTTGGCAAAACTCCTTGAATGAATATTTCACTGACTGATCATTGGCCTGTGTTGCGGACTTTACATGATGTCAACAATGCCTAAGTTTTGCACTGTCTTCAAGACATTTATGGTTTAATTAAACTTTTAAATGTTAGTTTTGCATGACTTTATGCCACTAATATTTTTCATACAAAAAGGTATGTTACAATGCCTTAATGTACTAAAATATTTGAATAATAAAGGTTCCAAATTAAATTTCCATATTTATTAGCACGTATACATTTCTCGTTTTAGAAGAGAAAAATGAAAATAATTTTACTTGTAAAAAGATTAAACTTGTGTAATTAGCTACCATACACCAAACTCTAGTAAATAACCCCATAAAACCCAAACCTTTTTCAGCTCCCAATTACATCCAATGTTTACATAAAGTTGTGTGGACATTTACATTTTGTTACTTACACTCCTGATTGTGGCTGTCCAAGACTTTAAAAAAAACATTTGCGATACCCTTGTGGGTCCAAAACTTTTTTAGCATATCAAATCTGCAGAAATGAAATATTGGTACTTTACAGGACTCAAATCACAGTTAAATACCAGAATTGGTTAACTTAACCATACAGACCCTCAATGTGATGTGATATTGAATCGCTTAGTCTCTATTATGTAGATCCATGAAGATTGAGTGAGGGTTTATGTATTAAACTTGTTAAAACATCAGTACAATCTGTACGGTATTTCTAAAATTTATTTTTGAAATACAAAACACAGATATACAATAATAATCATTCGTTACCTTTTGAGCTAATTTGGGGGGGGGGGGGTGCGTAAAATCTCTAAAAATTTAAGGAATGTTTGCTGTTATTTTCACTAATTGGTAAATAAATTAATATACTGCACATGGTCTACCCCTCTGAATTAACATTAGAGTTACTTGGGTCAATTATAAGCTATTCTTCTAGCCACTTTTCCTATATTTTATTACTGACATAAGCACTATAGCAATGGACCATTAATTTTGACAAGGTTACTCGCAACATATTCTTACATTTCATTTTGCTTTTGTATATTACTGTTTTTGTATGTTTTTGCCTATTTCCTTTTTTTTTTCTTCTTGGAAAAATTTTTGTGTGTAAAAGTAATTAAACCATCATATATCATCTCAAATTCTATAGCACTGACTAGGTGAATCTGCTTGTCCAAACATTCAAGTGTAACGTCCGCAACAAAGCAGTGATTTCTACCTTGAAAGGGTACTTTTTACAGAAATGAAAAAGAAGTTAATTTATTGAACTAGGGCTATCTTAAAAGTGCTGTTCTATAATAAATGTCACATACCTCTATCAAATGCAAGAAGGACATCATAATTAATGGTTAAAATTACAATTAAAATCTAATAAAATCCATGTTTTAGTCTAAATTAATGAAAATAGGTTGCAATTAAATATAAACTTGTACAATATTTCCAATACTGATGAAGCTTAATAAAGAAACCGCATCATATAGCTTATTTTTCTGTCAACATGACCTCAGTAACGTCCACAGACACATTTTTTGCAAACTAAATTTAAATAGTACTAAATGTAAGTAAAATTAAGTTTAAAAAGAAAGTTTTGCTCTTAATTTATGTTATCATGTGGTAAATAAACAAATCGCAGATATCTTTTGATTTTTTCAATATAAGAAAAACCTTGCTCTTGTGTTGCGGACGTTACTAGTGTTGCGGATGTTACAGGTGTTGACGGAAAATGTAACAGCATCATACAGGGAAAAAAACAAGAGGGAAGTGTTACCTGGATCTGGGGGAAGTGTGTTAGAGGCACTTTTGTTTAAATTACAATTAAAATTATGGAGGTCACGTAGCTGTCCCCTAGGCAACAAGAATTGTAAATTTGCGGATTTACAAAAAAAGGTTGACGGTAAACTTATCTTTTTTTTAATGCATAGATTTTAAAAAAATGTGATATCAAATTTATTTTGTTTCCTATATTTTGGTATAGTCGAACGATTTTCTACAGGCTAAGCCGATTAATACAACCTTGCTCTAATTTATAAGGCAATGCTCAGCTAGCTAAAGTTGGTGTAAATTGTTGACGAGAATTAACGTCCGCAACATCATTATTGATTGACCACCTCATTAGACCAATGAAACATGGTGCGTCTACTAAATTCTGAAAAGATCTAACATTGGTAACAGATTGCTATAATGAAATATGAATATCACATGTGTTCTTTGTTGCAATGCAGATATTACAAATTGTACTATTTGCTAGGTTGACAAATTTCCGTCACTTTTGGGTGTTTATAGCATGTCCAGCACACACTGGAGGAAATCCCCAGACTTTCTTTAAGCTATGGGAGCCTGTAAGCCCGAGGTCTAAACGTCATTAACATCAACAAAATAATCAGCTGCTGAGACACATTTTTGTGTGGGCTCCTCAAAGTTTCATAAGCCTATTGGTAATATGTTAAAAAAAAAAAAAACCATAAGCTATCTATTTTGGGATTGTAAGTGAACACTACAAGCGGTGTGTCCATTCTGTTAGTATATTTTGGTCACTTCTTTTGTAAGTTATGAATAAGCATTGGTGAATTTGCTTTACTGAGTAGATACAAAAAAAGAAATATTTTGATTAATTGATGGATTCCAATTCTAAATATTTGATTTGATTGTTTTTTCCAAGAGACAGGCGGAAGTTAATAACAAAGGCAAAATCAGTCGTTCTTTTGTCGAGTAAGTTGAAATTTTGATGTTACAAACAATTTTTACCATGCTTGTGTTTTTAATGTCATTATCAACTGACATTGAAGCCCCATCTTCTTCTTCTGAAGAAAAATTGCTTTTAAGTAACATCTTGTCATATAATTCCAAGTGCAGGGTGTTAACTTTCAATTTCATCAAACTAAAATATATTTTATACACTTGTTGAATGTAATGGTTTAGTGCATTGAGTACATTTTTTGGTGTCGCCTGCCTGGAAGCCGGAAGACACATAGGATCACTTTCTGTCCCTTAGTCGTGTTGATGTCTGTTTGTGATGTCTGGTGTTGTGGTGTGAAAAAGGGTTAACATTTGCTTGTATATCCACTCCTTTTGATGGATTTCAACCACACTCCGTCGTAGATGCAACATGGGATCCCGCCTTTGCTGATGAGTCAACGTCACAGACAGGTCAAGGGTCATGTGAGGTCAAGTTGAAGATAGGCTGAAAATGGTAAAATTGACCTAAATTTAAAAGTTTAAGTTCAATTGGAACCACACTTGAACCATAGGTGCAACATGGATCCCCCATATGTGTAATGAGGTCAAAGTCATCCTAAGGTCCAAAGTCATGTGAGGTTCACGTTGTAAGATAGGTTGAAAATGTAAAATTGACCTAAATTTAAAAGTTAGTCATTATGAACCAAACATTGATCTAGGTGCACCATTTGGGTCCCTTAATGTTGTTGAATAGTCAAAGATCACATGCCAAGGTCAAAGGTCAAAAATGACCATCCATTACACACCAACCGCGACGGCAGGCGAAAAAAGCGGTCCGAGGCCGATGTATTATTTATTTCTTTTTACCTTATATTCATCAAGAGATCAGGCCAATTGTATTTAACCACTTGGCTCACTTTCTGCTGATTCCATGTTCATGTTTTAAGACTCTGTGCACCCACAAGCAATTATTGGAAATACCTCAACGAGCACTTTTAGAGTGGGATTGAATTATAAATTGGGTATGAAATTATACAAGTAAAAACTTAATTTCATCTACTCATTACTATACTTTATTTTGTTGCTTCCTATTCCACAGTCGATTGGTAATGGCTTTGGTGTGTGTCAGGATTATTCGCGTAGTTTTGTGTTCCGTGGCCGCGTGTATCCATGAGACGGACACTCCTAACATGACCCGCTTTTTTTAAGCTGGGCGGATTGGGAACATTCAGGGGTTTTAACACTACTCTTATTCGACACTGACTGCGAGTACATGTACAGTTGTGACTCTCTGTACATGGGACCGCGACAGCTTAACGCCCCCTCCGAAGGACGGGATGCTTTTCATGATCCCTTTGCCCAATTCCAAGTGAACCATGGAGGAGAGCGGTATCTGTATTTAATCAATAGCTGGTATACAGATCAAAAATCCAGAATGATAGTACCCAAAACCTCCCCAGCAAGTGCCACGCCCCACTGGTATTCGAATCCCTGTAAATTTGGCAGAGGCAAGCACCCTAAAACCGCTATGCCACGCTCTAGATATGCACACATCAAACACAAGAGTATACCATAATGCTCATGTACTATCATCCCAACCAAGTTTGAAGTGTGTGTATCATTAACTTAGTGTTTAATTTATTAGTTTTTCCTAACATGAACCGCTATTTGAGGCTGGGGCGGATTGGGAACAGTCAGGGGTTACACCCTACTCTTATTCGCCCCTGACTGACATTGTAATGTACAGTTGTATGACTCTATGTACATGGGACCGACAGCGTAACGGTCCTCCGAAGGGACGGGATGATGTCATGATCCTTGCACAATTCCAAGTGAAACAATGGAGGAAGAGGAGAGCAGGTATCTGGATTTAATCAAGAGCTGGATAAGATCAAATCCAGAATTGATAGTACCCAAATAAAACCCAGCAAGTGCCACGACTCCCACTGGGATTCGAACCCTGTTAAATTGTGCCAGAAGGCAAGCACCCTAACCGCGAGGCAACGATCCTAATATGCACACAATCAAAACAAAAAGAGTATACACTAGATGCTCATGTACTATCACCCAACAAGTTTGAAGATGTGGGAGTCATTAACTTAGTTTGTTTATTTATAGTTCGGGCCGACTGCCGGACCCTGCAATGTTGCCGTAGCCGCAATGTGTTACTGGAACCGGCAGTGTTGTTTCCCACAATTGCATTGTAAGCGCGGTAAAGGTAAATTTAAAAGTTGGTTACGTTAATTTAATAATGGGATTTTTAGATTAGGGGAGTGATGTAAAACAATATTTCATCAAATAATGTTTAACTAGGAATAAAAAAAAAATATTTTGTGATATAAAAACGATTTTAACCTAAAATTTCACTAGAAAAAGTAAAAAAGTGACAAATTGAATTTCCAATTTTAAACACCAAACCCCAAGGTGAAAATTTTTGGTCCTGGGTGGATAATGTTGGCAACATACACAACATTGTTCATGGGTAAAATAATGGATTTATATGGACTTCCCCCTAAAAAAATAAAAGTCCCCATCCAATAGAATCGTTTAAAGGTTTCCGAATTCTGCAGGGATGTGGTTTTTATTGCCTGAAGAAATATTTACTGCCGGCTATACGGCAACATTGCAGGATCCGGCAGTCGGCCCGAAAACTGTTTTGCACAGATCGTACCTCATCTGGGCTATCCCGTACCAATACCAATTGTCATGAAAGAAATCTAGTAGTTTTGAATAATGCAAATAGCTAATATTTCCACTAAGATTAATCATGATTTTATATGGATTAATGAAAATATGTTCTTAAAGTGACAAGAGGCCTGTTCGTAGGTAGATGCAATTTTAGCAGTTACACTTTCGGGACCACCCTGTTGTAAAAATAGAGGGGGCTGGAAGATCAATGTGGGCATTTGCACTATATACCCTACAAGGCATACCTCCACTCTCTTAACAAGTTCCTTCTATTTGTATTTCAGGGGACACTCACGGTCCCACTGGTCAAAATCTGGTCAACGGTTGTCAACCTGAAAAACAGTATTTTTGGTGTCATCTGTAATTAGAACCCTGTGAAGCCCATCAGTTTGAATGTTTTATTTGGTGAGATATTTTGGGCTTTGCAAACATGTAAAAACCAACGAGTGAAAAGCCTTTTAAAGGACTTAGAACCATGGCAAAAGTTGTGGCGGACGTGACTTTTCCGTTCACATTGTATACAGTTTAACACTAAATACACCAACAGATTATATTTGTGGTATTTTATTTCATAATTACATTAATAACCCTTCAAGATTGTTGAATACAAAAAATTAGATGTCTGGTTATAAAACTTACAAAGTTACACTTAATTGAATCCTTGTTCACATTTTTCTGTTCACAAATTTGTCACGTCCAGCATTTATGGCAGAAGGCCTGCTCTGTGTATGAAATAGATTCCATCTTTATGAGACTTATTTTTCAAGAGTACTTTCACTGTACTATCAAATTAAATTAACAGTTTTGACAACTATTCTAATGTGTCTTTTGCTTTACCAATGAGAAGTTTTCCGTTCACATGGCAGGACGTGACGTAGGTTTGTCACGTCCAGCCACTTTAGTTCTAATATCTTGTAAAGTAATAGGTCTGCAACTTCTATTTTATAGTATGTTTAAAGTTGTTGCATGTGCTTGTGAATGAAAAGGTAACTTTAAAGTGTTGTCAGTTTTAGTCTGTTTTCAAAAAAATGGTATTCCGTTCACAATGGACATTGTCATGTCCTGCACGAGCAGTAAACAAGCAACCAGACAAACTAACAGCTTTTGAACATTAGAAAAGCATAAGGGTTAAACAAAGAATTGTTTTATGTGAATTAGTTAAAGTACTTCCTTATAATAGCATAAAAACAGGTTTTTGTTTTTAGTTAATGGCCAAAAGATAGGATTTTAGGTTGAAATTCCATTCACATGTCACGTCCAGGCACACAAAAACATAAGGCTTATTTTCTGCAAATTCACTGGTGAGAATTGATGGACATTTCACACACATATTTTACTCACTAGGAGTAAATTAATCTATGGCAATAAATCCACTCTACTATTGTTTTAATTTTGAAAATAACCTTTTATGTTCAAAAACATGTTTTTGCCGAAAATAGATGTAAAAGTGTTATAAACGGCCAAAATTAGCTTAAATGGTCATATTCAGCCAGGAGCTGCCAAAAACTGCAATATGTAAGAAATAATGAGTAGGACAAATCTAATTTTTTTGGTAATTATTTAAAATAATTTCATTCAAATTATTGTATTTTTCACCAAAAATGCTCAATTTTTAAAATTTCTGATTTAAAAAAAAGAATAAAGGAAAAAAGATTAAGCTCCAGAAATATTTTTTTTTAATTCGATACTTTATGCACAAAGGAACAATAAAAATGAAAGCTTGGTTACTGTGTTTGAAAATGACCCCCTGTGTTACAAAAAGTTGCCATCTACCTATGAAACAGGCCAGGAGGAGATTTTGTGGATACAAATTTCTCTCGAATTTCACGGAATCGGTTGTGACCACTACGAGAACGTTTTGAAGGCTTATTGAACAAACAAGTACGAAGGAAAGAAAACGACAAACCTTTTTGCACTTGCCTTCTATCGTAAATGTCCCCATAGAACACCGTGCTTTTGACTTTCTGTTCGTGCACGACAGAATAGTACTAAATCATCATCTTACTACATGAAGAAGGAGTATCGGCTTATCACTTCAGGTTATGATCTAATACATGGTAAGCATTTCAAATATGCAAAAAACTGGGGTTCGACAAAAATGGGGGGCGTTCTTTTCGGCGAAATCTCCTCATGTCTCTTTATCAAGAAAATTAGGTAATTTTAATGCGTAAACAGAAGACAGGCCTAATCAACAACAGTTCTCATGATGGCTATCATCACCCTACCCCCTACCACAATCCTCGCCAAAAGACTTGGAACACTTTAGAGACTCTAGTGAAAAAAACGTTTCCCCCATCCCCCATGCATGTGGGAGAAACGACAATGCCAATTGGCGTCAGTTCCAAGGTGTCCAACATGAACGATGGGAGAGGAGAAGGGAAAGTAATGCTTAAGGTACACAGCTTTTCTCATAAAATTTCTTACTAACTCATCACTCATATCCTTCGTCTGCGGTGCAGGCGATTTCAATATTTCTCCAGGCCCATCTATCTTGGCAAATGCGGCTATCGCCTAGATTGTATCATGCCTTTATCAACCCTAGCAACGTTGGTGAGGCTAAATAAGAGGTGCGTGGACGTCCAGGTCTCCTTGTGCCATGAGCGGTGGGGGTAGAGAGCGATCTTCTAGCAGGCTCTTCCCTCTGGCAGACAAAGGATGTGTCCAAGGAAACTCAGCTTGGCGATTTGTCTTACAAGGTGGATAAGAGGGTCAGTGTTAGTCATTGAAATAAGATGGTGTTTGAGAAACGGTCTTCCGCTTTATGTCCAGCATTTAATCCTATAGAAAGAGGTAGCAAAGCGGTGATTTTGCTTTCATGTCTTGTGAAGACACCAAGATGCACAACCATAGAGGAGGATGGTTCACCACAGGTAGTGTTGAAACTTGACTTTGCAGAGATAGAGATGGATAGATTGGGGCTTTCCACGGACGTTCTCGCTTCCAGAAGGCCACTTACATGCAATGCTTTCCGTCTTTTTAGGTCGCTTGCAGCAGATGCATTTTGGAGCCAAGATATATGAAATTCGTCACATGTGATGGATTCAACAGTAGACTGAACGGTTGGATGAGGTGACAATTTGCCACGTCAGGTACTCTGTCTTGGATACGCTTATTATGAGGCCAAGAGTTTCTGCTGCCGGCGGGCTGCAGTATTGGTTAGCTGGGTCTGTGCCCTCGGAAGAGTAATGAGGGTTCAGCAGGGCAATATCATAAGCAAAATCCAAGTCATTTAATACTTGGCTGGTATAGTCTGGGGCAGCGAGCGGTGCGTACATCCAGATAGTCACAATTGATGTGCCTTCTTCAGTAGAAAGTCTACTACTATGATGAAAGGCAATGGGGCTAAAACATCAACCTTGAAGAACTCTGGTGGTGACTTCGAAAGGATCTGAAATGTTTCCGTTGACCATTAATGCACTTTAGAGTTGTTGTATAGCATACTTATGCATTCACTATGCTAACGGTTATTCGATATGCCGCACACAGAGACCATAACCTTCTATTGATGGAATCAAAGGCCATTCTTAAAGTCTATAACGGGACTGTAAGAGGAAAGCTGTAGTATTGAAACCTCATGATTCTTATGAGGATATTGATATGCTGGGCACACTTCTTCCAGAACGACATCCAGCCTGGTTGCTTCTTAAGATAGGGTCCACATGATCTCTGATTCTATTTAGAAGGATCTTGTTGTAAAACCTTGGCTGTAATTGACAGAAGAGATATTCCTCGATAATTGGTCATCAGGCTAAGGTCTCCCTCTTGGGTAGAGGAACAATTGATGCCTAGGGGGTCATGGCGGGTGGAGAGAGTGAGAGAAAGGGGAATGAATTCAGTCAAAAAAGCCATGTGAACGAACTTAGCCATTAATCCCCACCATTATGGAGTGCTTCGGAGAAATTGGCACTGTCAAGTCTGCGGCCTTATTGTTCTCAGTTTGGCTATGGCTGTAGCGTCTCCTCTAGTATTGGTGGATTGGTTCGATTGGCAGATCTTGAGACGCTGGTGGAGGCAGTTCAAATAATTGTGAAACTGGTGGCTGTTTGGCTTCTTCCCTCTCTGACTTCAGAAGGATAGAGTGTCAGTTACCAAGCTCGGCATGCCACATGGCTGCGTTGCCAACAACCTTCCAGCTACACTATTCAAATAAAACATGTGTGCGTGTGTTCCAAGGATTGTCGAGGATTGTAGTTTAAAGGAAGGTTGACGGATGTTAAGAATTTTGGTGGATTAATGACATTCTGTCCAAATTTTGCAAAGAGTCAGTTAAATAAAATTTGACACAAAACCATAATGGGTATCATATGACTGATTTGAACCTGATCATGAGTTGGATTAATGACCTGCCAGACACTGCCTACAAAACTGAAGATTTCAAATGCCAGCCAGGACAGCAGAATAAATTAAGGATTCCCCCACAGGTCTATTTATGGGACCTAAATTTTCCTCATATTTAAACAAAATGGTACAAAATGTAAACATTGGTGTAGACACCCGTATATGAGAAAGAGACACAAGGATGTTTCCACAAAATCCACCCCAATATTTTTTCTGGTGTTTGTTTGGCTTGTTTGCATAATTTGAAGCTTATTAATGGATTAAATCACACTGGAAGTGAAAAGGCGAAAACACCGCCTTCGTGTTCTGATTATTTAAGTTCTTTTGAGTTTCTGTCATGCACAACAGAAATCCAAGCATGGTTCTTTATAGGATTGATTATACTCTCTGGCTCATTATTGTCTTGGACAGTTTAGAACGTCCGCCCCGCATTCCACGCAAAAAGGTGCACCATCGTGTTGCACGTCAACGCGAACTTTTTATGTCCAAGAAATTATGGCCCAGTCTATAGAACAGCAGACAAGTTCATACAATTTAGCTTTTGGGTTTTCTTTTCTCCTCCCTTGTCCAATGAACCTTTGAAACATTTTGGGTGGTCTTTAAAGGCATTATCGGTGATTTACTAAATCAGGAAAACAGTAAAAAGGATAATCAAAAAAATCAGATTTTGATTCCTAACACTCTAACAATGTGATTTTAAAAGCAACCCAATCCCAATAAGTCAAAATCAGATATTTTAGCCATTACTGTCTGTACAGACACTAATTACAACACACAATTGAATGGGGATTCACATCTTTGACTTTTCTGTTGGAAAGGAAAAAATAACTTGTGTGAATTCTCAGACTTATTCTTCACTTTAACGCTACTAATTTCAAGTAATACTCTTTCGTTTGACATCACTGATAGGGTCTTGTAACAATCAAGGGCAACTTTAGGATAAAAGAAATTTGTTATCCCCAGTCTACAGGACTACTGGTCCCTGGATGTGACGTTATTGCTGCAATGGTAAATGGACATAGGATTTGTTACAGACATAATACCATTATATCAGGTGACTCATAAAAAGGTACTTACCACTAAAGGGATATGAATGATATGCAATCCAAACTCATCAGGTGACAGGAAGTGGATGTAAGATTTAAAGAAGGGTAACATTAAAAGGATGGTTGAGTGAGAAAATCAGCAGTAAAACAGTAGAGGGTTCTTGGGCTAGTGGGAGTATTACGGGGTGACCCAATAAAAAAACTTTACCCAAAATGAAAGTGCTATATTTCCACTTTTTTAGGTATCCACAACTGCCCAAATGCTATGATTTCAGATTTAAAAAGCCTGGTTGCCAAAACAAGTTATGTGGGCTTCTCATTCCGTCATGAAATACCCTGTGACAAGTCTGCAGTTGTGTAAAACGGTACCAGTTTTCGTCTTGTGTCAGGGCAGGGGTAGGACCACATCTGCGCGATTTGGGCAGTGGGGATTCATGCCTAAGAAAAAATGAGGGCTCCGTTGACAATTCTGTTTTGCTGACTTAATTGTTCAGTGGCCCATATCTTGAGACCACTCAACCAAAACTACAACATTTTTTTAGGCAAGATGCTCAATTACCCTTCTTTAGGATTTAAAAAAAAATTCACAGATTCAAATAACAAAAGTGGAAAAAATAATCACTTTCATTTTTGCAATTAATTTCGTAAAGAGCCATGTGAGTCCAAGGGACTCTCGCAATATACATTTGCGCGAGTCCAAGTGGACTCTCGCATAACATTGAGCGGATCATGGCTCGCTCAAAACATCTTGTATAGGCCCCTACAGTTTTGCAGGAGTCAAAATTGGCTTCTTAAAATCATTAAACTAGTGTAAAATGCATTACTAATCACTGCATCGGTCCACCAACTTAGAATTTTGAGTGATGTGCGTTGATTATCAATGCAGGTCCGATGTTTATACGCGAGTCCACATGGACCGCACGGTATCAATTTTGTGCGAGTCTCTGTGTGAGCTTGGGTTTTGATCGCAGACTCGCGCAAAATTCTACCTCTGATTTTGGGAAAGTTTAAATGGGATTGGGTTCATCCGTGATAGGAACAAATGTCTCAATTATAAGGTTTTATTTCATAGGGATCATTACAATATTAAACTGCCCAGCCTTGAAAAACAAACTTGAGAGAAGTGATTAAAATTATGGGTGTTATTGCATCAAAAAGATTATAATTTCAGTATAAAATAAAAATAAAACCAGGATTTCAAAACTTATTGTTTGGCTGCACCAAACACAAAGAACTTTTGTATTATGAAGTAAAACTGCTGGCCCAAGAATGGCTGTGTGAATTTAACACAAAATAAAAGACTAAGGTTAATACTATTAAACAATTATAGGGTAAAATTTTTAACATTCATACGGTTATTTATAAGGTTATGATGGGATGTCTATAGAAAAATCACTTACGACAGTATGTTGGACAAAATTTCACATAAATGTGAATGAATTAGCATTCATTCAATGTTCATCCCTGGCTTACCAAGGTGCTTGGTTTGTTTATGTATATTGTGTTCTCTACTTTGATATGAGAGACTGGCACTTGTACCATTGCCCAATTCAAGTCCGTGGGGAAACAACTGCGGTTTTGATGGTCGAAGCAATAATGCACATTGCATATCCCTAATTCACTACTATGCTAAATATTGATGGTTAACCATAAATATGGTGTTGTTTTTGTTTATTTTTGGGAAGGAAAGGATTTGAGGGCTCAAATGTAAGTATCGACAATGAGACAAATATGGCCTTTCATCTGATAAAAAAATCGTACTACTTTTGGGTAAATCAGGGGGTCCACAAAAGACGATCGGAACACGCACCTTTAAGTGGAATAAAGTGCAATACAACAGATACATTAAAGCAAAATGATAATGAGGCATGGTAGAGGCCAATTTCACCCTAACATTGATAGCCAAAATGAAATAATCTTGCTGTTATTCAGATCTCTCATGTTTCGGAGCAGGTGGCAACGCTGTCGAAAAATGATGTGCGGATGATTGTAGACCCAAAGCAAAGTGATGAATTACAGAGGCAATCTGATGGAGAATCACCCGCCGTTATGACTAGTTACACACAGTGAGCCAGATAGGAAAACACAATCAGACAGCACTGGATATACAAGGAATCACAGAAGGTAAGAATCAATGGATTAGACCTTAGGTTTCATGTTGTGTTAGGCATTGCTTTAAAAATACACTGGGATGTTAAATTATTATGTTTGTAAATGTAAAGAAATTAATTTGGTTAAGTTAAAGGGGCATTTCGTGATCCACAGCCTCGTCACCCAAGACTTCATAAAACATGTTGCGATTTTTATATCAGTGAACCGTTAGCATAGTAATCCATGTGGCCCAATTCTTACATACAAATTTGGTCGCATCTGTAAGAAACTAGAATGTGTTTTTTGTGTCATAAACGGGGGGGGGGGACAGAATTACAGCCCAGTAGCCATGGACCGTGGGAAACGGTAATTGCTCATAAAAACAACAAAAACCGCAAGATCGGGATCAGCTGAAATTTTTGAGAATAAGCTTTTCTCAAGGATAGCGAGGGATCAAGAAAACAGAAGTTGCTGAATCACGAAATGCACTTTAAATTTTATACCTCTTCTTCCTCCCCTTTGCCCCTCTTTCCCAACAAAAACTTAGATTTAATGTGAAGGGATTATTGCATTTCATCTAGCAGTGTTGAAGTATGAAGTTTTGAAACTAAGTGTGTAAGGTTATGCAACAAACTAGGGTCTTTTTACCAGATATACAATAGAAAGGGCAAAAAATCTTGAGCAAGCTGAAAAAGTGCAGGAATTGAAGGGAAATTTTGCAATCTTAAAGGGAAATTTGATGTGTTCCAGGAAAATCCAACATTTTTTTCCATCCCTGGTCTTGAGGTGAGTTATGAGCTGTACAGATCACTGCCATCATAATATTCCTCATTTAACCATGTTTATAAATAGGAATAAATGTCTGATAGTGGAACAGCAAAGGAAAGCTGCCCAAATAGCAGTAAATACCATTCTTCAGTTGAACAACCTACAAAGGTAAGCATGTCATTATTTAGGGTGGGGATGCACTCGCATACTCTATCAGGGAGTGCAATAGGTTTTGGGGGTTTATATAATTATAATAGGCTGTTTTGATATTAGAGTGTATCGTGCGCATGGCTACAGAGCCCATAGCTCTGTAGCCATGGCGCGTATGTTCAAGGGTATTTTGTTTGATAGAGAGTACTTTTGCAGGCGAAGTTTCTGGAGTTTTGAGTTAGTATGACACAGGCTTTAAAAAAGTTAAACAGATGCATGATTGATGTGAACTTCATATTTTTTTCTTAATTTATCATGATATTACTAAGATCTTTTGGACAAAGGTTTAAGAGATGATTTTTTAATGTCTCTGGGACCGAGACTGCCATAGTAAATGCATGTAGCAGTCACAAATTACCGTTTGGAAATCCCCAATGCCCAAATCGTGCAGATCGTGTCCTACCCTCCCTGTACAGAACCACATGTTATAGTCTCACATCTTGATCGATTAAGGCTGTGACAACAGAGATACAGAATGCTTGCTGCTTTGCCGTATTGTTAGTATAACGTACCGAGAGATCGTTGGTGTCACGTATCAGGTACAGGTCACGTGTCAGGTATCAGATATCCGTGGGATCGGAGGGGGTGGGGTGGCAGACCGGGCCGATATATATAAATCCGACTATGTTAAAACAAGATCTGTACATATGACCCTCTGCCAAAGTGCTAGTATGTTTTTTTCCAAAAAGACATCCGTATATTATGTATAAACCAGACAAAATTTACCTTGTCCCCTACAGATTCAAAAACCGACGTACGATGACGATAATCCGGTGTTTTTTTCCAATGTAGGGATAAGTCGTCATTTGTACCTGAATGGGTCCCCGAAGAAAATAATAAAAAACCAATCAAATAACAAAAAATAAGTAATTAAAAAAATATTTCCAAAAATTGGCTGTATTCCCATCATAAAATTCCTGTTTAAGATTCAACATCTGTATATTGTTCTTTAATAATTATATTAATTTCTTAAAATAATAGAGTTTGTGAAAAAGATGGGTCATTAAGTCTACAAACTGAACACAAAGTCAGCGGCTAATACATTACCGGGGAATGATTGAGCCAGACGGATCCCGTAGTTGTTGTAGCAAGCTTACAGCCAACTTGCACGCGGCTGCGGGGATGGGTCCAGCTTGAAGTACGAAGTAGCGATGCTGCGTACATAACATTGTACACGACGTTCAGTGTGCAAGCCAGAGGTCAAGCACAAGAGATTGCCGCAACTGAAAGGCGGGCTTGGTGTAGGTGGTGTCATCACTCTCATACTTCAGACAAGACAAAAGTATATTATGAAAGGTTTTAAGACTCAGTCCAGAGGCAAGAAGGTTTAAAGATTGGAGGGATCATATATGATTGTTGAGCAATGTGGGTATAACACTTCTAAATATAGGACAAAGAATTACACAGGTCAGTTCCTTTTGACTCCTTCAGAACCTCTGCCCACTGATAAAATGTCAATGGTCAGGAAGGGTTCATTTGGGGGTCAATGTCTGAAAATCATCAAAATATTTTTTTTTAATATCAAAAATATTTGATGAGAAATATGACCACAAAAATCAGGTACTCTGAGCTTACGTTTGGGTAACGTTTTTATTGGGTCACCCTGTATAATCTCCCACACACTTCTTGGTGTAGCAAAAAAATGAAGGTTATTCCACTAGCATAGCGGCAATAATTGTAGGCAAAGTTGCATGGTATTCACAGATTCAAGGTTCCAAGCAATGTTTGTGTTCTTTGTCTTGTTTTCTATCAGAAAACAATTACTATGAAATTAAATCTAATTCTCAATTTTTTATACTGCTATATCTTGTCTTCTTTTTTTTTTTTTATACAAAACAACTTACTAATTAAATCTAATTCTCAATTCTCTATACTGCTATATAGAAGTTGGACATGCAAGACTTAAGCTCACAACTGATGTCTAGTCTGAATGTAAGGCTGTTATTTCCTGGAAGAGGTATGGATTATAAAAGAAATGTTAACCAATAATTTTTTTAAAGGTGCAATAACTGCTTTACACTTGATTCTCTGCCACTAGGAAATCATAAGGATCACCCACTATAATGTCGGACAAAAAAATTGTTTGCACACTAACCTTAAAGGTTGTGCAACTGAGGAGAATTTCAAATAACAGGTGTCCCGAAAAAATGTGAAAATTCTGTTTTGTTGGGCAACTGGTGTAAAGCGTTATATCAAAAACATCACCATATGTAAGGATTAAGCTGAGGATTTTTTTTTTTTTTTTAAAAATTGTGAAATTTCTATGTTCAAGTTGTCTAGAAAGCCAGAAAAGTAAATTCAGCATGTTTTTATTGAAATTATAGCATTGAAAAATCAATTCTCTTTCAATCTTTAAGATAATACTGTACAAAATACAACTTCTGGGGTAAGGAATTATTGAGTGTCTAATCTAAATGAAAATACACACATAGACACCTTACAGGATGTCTCAAAATTCTCTTGTTGCACCTTTAATATAAACCCCTCTCACTGATCAATGTTGAAACATCTCATTTTCTTAAGAGCATCCAACTTTGGTGTGATTTAATCAGTTGAAAGTTTAAGTAATGTGCAAAAACTCTAAAGAAAAATCTGCAGTTACTTGAGGGCAAAGTGTAAGAAATACAACCTTAAATTTGGCTTATAAAATATATTTTTAAAAATTATTGAAATAAGGTCAGAATTTGTTCATTCAGGCATAAGAATTTTAATCTGACATATTCCCTTACAAAGTAGCCAGAGAAGGTTGTTACTGTGTTGCAAGTGAAATTCTTACCCAGGGGGTGTAGGACATGCCAACCTACAGCAACAGCAATTCAAAACGGCATCAACTTCCTTGTGCTAGTCTTTTTCAAGAACTTACGCAGGAGGGCGTTCTTACGCATATCGAACGTTTCACACAGACTTGGATTAACGACGAGGTTTGGTCCGAATATTTAAATCTAAATGACCGTTATTGGAAATTACACTGTTTTGGGACAGGAGGTTAATCCACTAACCTTGACGGATTTTGACATTAATAATTTTTTTTTTTTTCCCTAATTACATGATAATTACTAAGATCTTTTAAACGAGGTTTAAGAGTTGACTTTGTAATGTCACTGAGACAGAGACTGCCACAGTAAATGCACGTAACAGTTACCCAAATTACCGTTTGGAAATCCCTAATGCCCAAATCGAGCAGGTCGTGTCCTTACCAAAAAAATATTCCGAATTGTTTTTTAAATATATTTGGAAAAAACTGATACAATATATTTGAAATGTTTTTTGTTAATAATAATGTCAGTCAGCCTGAATCCATGTGTTTGAACATGACATACCATGATGTATATGATATCCTCCTTATTTCTAGATTGGTGTCACCTTGATTCTGGAGATTTTGGGCCCGAAATCATGCTCCAGGAGCATATATTTTCAACTCGTCTCATAGGGGCGCTATTCATTATTAATTATGTGTGCGCTTTATTCCGTTAATGTTTATATTGAAGTATTAACAAACACGAACGACTTTCTGCCGGCTCGGATTGCCTGGCGTGTGTCTGTGGGCTCTCGTCTTGGTATCTAAAGGTTCGTGGTTCGAATCCCACTCCAGGAACAAAATTTAGTTTATGATTTTATTTGTATTTTATATTGTAGATGGAATCATAAAAACCAGTCAGGGAGTTTGTGGATTGTGATAGTAGAAAGAAAAATTGAATAGCTGCCTTATGAGATAATTAAGCTGGTTATGGTTCCGGGAGAATGATTTCGGGCCACAATCTCCGACGTGCTGTCACCTTGCTACTTGATGTCTCATATCACACTTGTACAGCAATCATGTTACATAAAACCTCTAACTCTTTAAGCAGTGTTCAGAATAATAACTTATAGATCAATACCCTCATGTTCTTGTTTGCAGACTATGCCATGGAAATCAAGAGTGAAGTACAGAAGCTGATGAAATCTAATTGGTAAATTAGAGAGCTATGGTGAATTTGGGATCAAATGCATAAAATTGTTGTTTAACTCAATTTCCTTTAACATTTTAAATGTATAGGCCTATGGGCATGTGTACATCTGTTTGTGTATGCTTTCCCAAAGGAAGTTTAATTTGTATACTTTCCCAAAGGATTTCTTAATTGTACCATTAAAGTGGCTGGGGTTTAGCTAAGTTAGATTAAAGAAGTAAAAGTGGATTACTATTTTTTAAAATAGTATTCCACTTTTACTTCATTAAGAGCTTAAAAGCTCTTGAAATTAAGGGAAAATCATTGATTTTCAAAAGAATAAAAATAGAGCACAATGGTGCAAATTTCCATAATTTTTCAGTCTTAAAACATTTTAGAAATGATTTATTGTTGATCATTATACCTCCTTGTATTTGTTAAGGCCCATAACTAACAATGCATAACTCCAATGTACAGGGTTTGGGAAATGAATTGTTTTTAGTCATGTGACGTACCAATCTGCTGATTCAAAATAAGAGATACAGGGTGAGTAAAAAAAAAGTGACCCTGATTGTGTTCACCAATTTGAATATCGGAAAGCCTATCATTATCTTTAATTTGCTGCAAAAATAATTCCATTCGGTTAAGTATAGGCTGAGCTGGCAGTCCTTTTGAATCAGTAGTCGACTTTCCCCCCATCCCACAGATTCCCATTGAATGCACAGTGGGCCAAATAAGCAATATCCCCCCAATGACGATAAGGGTATGTCTATGTTAATGTCAAATAAAGTGTAACTTTAAAGGTGTAAAAGATAGTGATAATGGTAAGTTTTATTTAAAACACTTTTTTCAATATGCGGCATATTTTGGTCTACCAATATAGACAACACTTTAAACCTGAAAAGGTTGTCATCGATGTTTGGTTCCTTCATAGGTTATGATTCATTCAACTTGACCGTCCAGAAAGGGGCTGATATATCAAGTACTTTTTATTTTTAAAATGATTTTTAATGAGTGCTGACGTCAGGTCTACCTAGTTCCGCGGGCCCCTTCGCTGGTAAAATTGTTACCTGCCTTTGTGTGGTTTTCCCCATCCGTAAAATCGCGTATACAAGCACCGGTGCCTATACTAGGACCTTTCGACGAGAAAATCCGGACAAGAGAGAAAAAAATTGATAAGCGCCCTCTAACTGATAAGGTCGGTTTTGGCACGCTCTTAGTGCGAACGTTGTTATCAATGCAGTAAGATCCCATGAAATACCAGTCCATTAATGATTTACATAAATCTTTCTTACCCCCATGGGAGAAATACCAAGGTCTAATATGCCACCTGTTTTATACGAAAACATTTCTGGAATTCAATGGTATGTTACATAGATGGATAGCTTGCCCTTTCTTGTGCAGTGTACCGACGAGATGACCGACAAACCGACTTTTGTGCTCAATTATTTAACGATTGATATAAATTGAAGTTTTCAGGTTGTGTACGTGTTTTGTTGTTAGAACTTAATGGAATTCACGGACGATGTTATAATCGTCGATGGATAATCTATTATTTTGGATCACGAATAATGGAATCCTTGATTGAACATCAACAAGATTTAACCAACATAAGTCGATCAATTTCCTGGTGAGTGTAAAGTTAAACGTTGAAAGTCCCACAGGGCAACTTATGCACGGTGTTTACGCACAAAACCTAACACAAGCATTAGTATGACATTATTTGCCAAAATAAATGTTGTTGTTTCTTTTTGTCTTATTTCTAATGATGCTTTTTTGTGAGCTTGTTTTGGTTAGAACTTCGTTTTTATGTAGTTTTATCTCTTTTTAATATGGGAAAAGGCACGGATTGTATTTTGATTTCTTTGAGGGAAAAAAGATATTCTAAAATACTTTCTTAATTTCAATCTTTCGTAATTTTAATGAAACAATAACAAAGTCAAAATATTCCCGGAAAAAAATTGATTTTTAATCGGTTTCTATTATGATCCTTGTGATTATAACATTGGCCGTACGCAGGATAGGATTTTTTTTGGGGGGGGGGTGGGTTAAACTTCAAAAAGTGGACTTTTTCCGAAAGTGGACCTTTGGGGTTCAAAGGGACCTAACACCCCTTAAAATGGTCACAGTCATTTTTTGGGACTTTTGAACATTTTTTCCCAAAGGTGGACTTTGGTGTAACATTTCGCGAAATTTTGGACTTGTTATCAAAAATTTTCATTAAAAGTGACCTTTTGCCCCTTTCTCGAATTGGGGGTAAAAAACCCCCACCCCCACACGCGTACGGGCCCTGGGATTATATATGGGGATTGGGGAATTTTGTCTGTCTTTTGTTTTGGAATATGATAAGTACATTGATAAGAAATTGCATCACAAACCGGTTAAAGTTTGCAATAAAAGCTTAGAAATAGGACAACTATGTATCGCTCCCATAATCGGTTGAGTTGACTCTCCGTTCGGAATTATCAGGTGAGTACGCTTTTCGCGACTGTGGACAAACCCAACAAAACTATACTTTTCTTTGTGGCGGAAATCTCAGACAAAGAAGAAAAAGCACACCACACAGAATCCAAAAGTCAAAGTAGTAAGTTTTTGACCCGAGTCTTCGCCGAGTCGTACCGAGGCAATCATGCGAAAGGGGGGGGGAAATTCCAAAGACCCAAGTTGTTGCCGGGTGGTACTGATCAAAGGAAACACTGATGTGGAAAATTGTTAGATTGATTGACTCTATTGATTTCTAAAAGAGATTGTTTTCAAGTTATTAATATGAATTACCCATGGTTACTCGGCAATTGTTTGGAAAACTTAAAGGGCCGCGTGACTGCGACATTTCAGGTATATGTTCAACCGCCCCACACTTGACCACTCAAGCAAAACTAACTATTTCCAAGCCCATATAATATGTGGCAGGGAACTCTGGGGTCAATCTGACCGATAGCTGATGTTGGCAAATTTTTGCCGAAAGTTTAGAAACCATTGAACTTTTTTCGAAGATAGACAGCCAATCTCCTCTATTTTTCGGTAAGCTAATTCCCAGGTTGGTGGCGGAAAACAAAGGATGTATTTACTTTGGACGACTGCAGTTTGAAAAGATCCGGTCCCTCGTGTGAATATTAGCATGGGGATGTATATTTATTAATTCTTTGATTTGAATCAGGATTTCGGCACTTTGCTATAGTTTTTTTTTATTATTTTTATTTTTTTGCATTTACATAAGATTAATACAATTCCTGGAGAATGTCGAAGTCCACCTATTCTGTAGTCACTACTGTACCTACAGTTTCTAGGGACTGCAATCCCCACGCTAGGAGTTTAGCAGTGTTCACCTTCATTCACCATTATGGTTTATCAGTATTATTATATTGTATTTGAGGTATTTTTTCTGATTGAAGATGAAAAAATTTGATTGATTGATTTGATTTGGATACATTTATTTCGGGCAAAATCTCATTATGTACTGAGTGATGACCATGCAACTCTCCTGCTGAGAGGGTGGATTATCCGCATTACTCAAGCCGGTAAAATTGGATAATGGTGCGTTTTTTTTTAATAACAAAGGGCGGCAACGTGATAGGGTCTTTGAAACTTATGTCCATGCTCTAACATATATTTGCGCTGTTAGATTTTACATAATGGAATTCTTGCCCCAGGAAATCGGTCCAAACAAATCACAAGGAATTTAAAAACAATCATTGCATAACATGTTTTCTTTTGCCCTGTGGTTTGTTTAGACCGATTGCTGGGTCAAACGTTGAATCGGCGACATTAATTATAAAAATCTTTTTGTTTACCTCCCATTAAGCTTGCTGATTTGGGCTTATAAGTTTTAGTGAGGGCTAATTTATATAAAAGCTGTATAACCAAGCAAAAAACAATTTGGGACAAATCTATAGGGTGCACTATTTTTCAATATGCGCATTGTCTCTTTAATGCCTTTGAAATTTCTTTGATCTTTTAAACTTAATTGAAATGTATTCTATATTTATCCTAGCTCTGGAAAAGAGGGAAATTTCAGTCAAAAGTCTGGTAAGACAATGCTAGACAGTCCACATCACCTCAAACACTCCAGTGGTACGTGTTTACCACCCTGCACATATCATGCGACAACTTGTTTTGCTGTCACTCCTTGTTCCCCTGTACGAACTCTTGGCCCTAAATTTGGGTGGTCTAATTGTAATTGACTTGGGCAATTGCATGTGTGATTTTTTTGTTCCTAATTTCCAAAATCTTGATATGTTTGACCCTTGGAGATATCTTAGATGTTGATTTTAAAAAGTGGTTTACATCCATTTTGATCTGTTAAGGCACTATCATGATTTGCACAAGTAATACAATTGAAAATATCATCAAAAATCAGGTTTTTTTTGCATATCTGTAACAAGTACGGGTACCTAACATACCCTGCAAATGAAAAAGACCAAAGCTCCTAAAAAGCACAAAATCATATATTTTGTGTCAATACTGTCTCTACAGACATTACTTCAACACTTATTGAATGAAGAATCATATGTTTGAACACTGCCGTTTCTGCCTTTTACTTGAAAAAGGTAACTTATTGAGAGTTCACAGGCTTAATCCCCTTCAATTTTAAGCTATTCCTGCAATTTTCAAATATTTGACTCTTTCGGGTGAATCACTGATAGTGTCTTTAACTTTTATTTGAAACCAAATTGGTATGATTACTTTATCTCATCTGTAAAATCAGTAACCAAAAATCCTTCTTCCCACAGATAATTTGTTTCCTTGTTTATCTTCCCCACTGATTTTTGATTTACTGCAGATAAATCTTACTGAATTTGACCAGACCATCAAAATCTACAAGAGAACTCCAATGTCATACTTAGCCAGGACACGCATTTCGCATGCCTACTGCTTGTGTTCAGTTTGGATCAGGAATCTGTAACACATTCACAATGATACGTTATGCTGATGGAAGTGCCTGAGGTGCAGTACACAGGGGTGGAACAATACCAGTTTTTGCTAAAAGCTCCACTCAACACTATTTTTTAATTAAAAACTTTTCACCGGTTTTGACCACTCGAAGATCTGTTTTAGCTAATGTTTGCTGATCCTCTCTATTAAAATCAGCATTGGGTGCGCCGCATTTTAAAGGTGCCGCCCCCGAGAGATTTTTGGAGCATCCATATATTGTGTCATATTTTAGTGATTTCATACAGATAAGACCCCCATAGTGTTTCTTTTGTATTTTGCTATAGAAATACCTGAAGTGAAAACAAAAGGCGATTTATGATTTGCGCTTAATTTCATATAAAACAATAGGCCTTATTTTATATTTGCTCCTATAGTAAATTACAGATTTCACAATTTTGTACCAAAGAAACAATTCGCAGCTTAATCCTTTCCCATGGGGCTATTTTTGATAGAAAGCTTTACATCTGTGCAAAATCAGGAATTTTAAATTTTTTTAAGGAACACGCGTATTTGGTGAAATCTCTCATTGCACCTTTAATTGCTTGCTACTCTCTTACTGGTTCACTGAATTAAGAAATGATATACAGTGCAAGTTTACAACATAGCCTTTCACTATATGTTGGTATATTGTTCAAGATAAAACCACTCTTCACTGCGCCATATAACTAGTATTCCAAGGCTTCCAGAGAGCATCTCACTATAGTGCATACCACATCACTCGAATAAAGGTGGTACAAAAATGTGCACGCAAAATAGAATAACCGATATGATCGTTATTTATGAATTGGGCCGATTATGACCGTATCGGCAAAATGTTAATTTTTTACCGATTTTCTGTACCGATTAAATTAATATCAAGAGGTCCAAACTTGAATTAAAATTGGTTCCAACCTGATGGCCAAACGGTGAAAAAAAATAAATCAAAACTGAATCATTATTATTTTATGTATTGCATTTTAATAAAGTATGGTGAAGCAACACATGCACGACATTTTTATATTATTTTATGTTCCTAACTACTATTTTGCCATTTGTAGTGGTTTACCTAATTGGATCTGCTACTTTCCTGGCGCTTTCTGGTTGCCAAAAAATACACAGAAAAAATCGAATCGAATGACTGATTTTGAAATTTTAAAATCTGCATCGGTATAACAGACATAGGGTGTATCGGTTAGACACTACTCAAAACATATATATGAACACTTTTGACATCCACCGACTCGAGGAAGATAAGTGGAACTATATGAATCTTTTAAAATAGTCCAAGTATTCTGTTATTAAAAATGTGCCGAGTCTGTCTTTGTACTGACCACTCAACAGTTTGGTTGTAATTTTTTTTTTGTTTTTTACCACTTTCAGGTTTGTGTGTATATGTTCATTCTCATGCATGAAAATCCCTTTTAAAGACAAGCCCTAGGTTTATTTTTATTCTGTTTTTTAAACCAGTTTGACAAAATGAATGAATATATGAATGAATGAATGAATGACTGAAGAACGATCGGAAGGGATTATTTGTTTGGGGGGAGAGACTTCGAAAGATATGGACCTTTTTTCAAAAAGGTGGACTTTTTTGGTAAAAATGACTACCCCCCTAAAATTGTCCTTGTTTGGACCTTTATGACATTTCAACCACAAAAAGTGGACTTTCTTGTCAATATTTCTTGAAATTTTGGACCATTTTAGATCAAAAAAAAATCATTAAGAAGTGGACCTTTTTCCCCTTTTGTGGAATTGGGGGGGGTGCGGCCACCACCCCCTCCCCCCCCCCTAACAAACAACACAACTGTTTGAATAAGAATTCGCTAATTATTAGAAATACATGGTAGGTGTGGAAGCATCCATGTTGGGCTGTAAAACGAGTTATCTACTGTAAGTGGCTGCCAAGTGTGCAAGGGACAAAATTGGAACCGACCAGGCATGGGTAACTGTCAACATGGCCTAATGTAGGTGCTCTTTATCAATTCTACCATATAGCTAACTTTTCATTTAAACACTGATTTTATTACTTAATCAAGAAAATATAGTTAATAAGATACACCGAAAAAAGTTCAACCTTTCAACCCAAATATTTGGTGGTTTATGATTTGATTAAGCTGGTGGTTATGAAGCGTACATGGCGTAAAGGACTGCATATGTTGAAAATCGTGAACTGTTGAATGCACTATTTTTAAAGGTGTCGAACCTGCAGTGGCTATGAGACGCTTTTGTGGCCCATTGTTGTAGAATAATGGGCAGTTAAGTAACCAACCAGAGTGCTGCATTTTCAATAACAGGCAGAAAATGTAATAGAAATCAAATTCTGAGAACGATTTACAAATACAGGTTTGTAATTGTTTTTTACTCTTATACAGGCTACATATGGTAACCACTAAATGCTAACAAACACATTGACCATAATGAAGGACTCTCAAGTAGGATCAGCCAATTACCAAAATTGCTGTACATTCACCCCAATTAGCTGGTCGCATCTGTCTTCAACAGAAACCTTCACCACTAAGAGACCTCTACCATCATTCTCTCACGTGTAATGGACATTGGGACAGACCAAGGACCGCTGAAGAGTCCTACTCTACTGAATATTCACCATCACAGAGTTTTATGTTAGAAATACATCGAGAAAACAAGATATGACTATATCGGAGTACACAAGCCATCCTAGATGATATGTGTGAGGACTGGATATTTTCTGACAATGTGAGGTCAAAGAGGTACAAGTTATACTGAAATCATGGCACTGGGTACTCCAGAATATTTCCTGTCCACATAATAAGGTAGTACTTATGCCTTGGTATTCACCATCAACCGAGGACACATACTTGAATACCGGTACACTAAACACAACAGTGGACATACCTGCAACTGTGGACGGTCCTCGTTTCATTACCATGTGCAACACACCAAACGTAAATAATACTATGTGTCCTGAATTGAGGCTATGGGTAGAGAACCTCAATAGACTCTATTCATGCTCTATAGCTGCTATTATTTTGGAATTAATGTGTGCACATGACTTGGGTGGATGGGTTCAATATGCATGGGTCACCTTACGGAAGCACCCCAAATAGGCTGGTCTCTATGACTTGATAAAAAAATATAATATGCACAGGCAGTTACCGCTTGCAATACGTGTGACAGAGCATTTGCGTAGAGGGAATACTTTTTACGTATGGATCACAAAATCAAACTAGAATTTTCGCGGTTCTCGGCGTTCGCGCTCGGCTATATTCAAAGAAGATAAGCTGTGGGGCCGCCCTTTGACCCTGGCACGTGACCTGTGATATCATCAACATATGGGGGATCCAGGCACCTATGACAAAAGTTTGGTTCAATTGAAACTTCAAGTTCATTAGATAATTTTACATTTGTAGCCCATTTTTCAACTTTGACCTCCAAATGACCTTGGCCTTTCAACATGACCTTTGGACCTCATTCCAAGAACATATGACGCAATACCATGGTGCACGTCCTATGACAGAAGTTTGGTTCCAAATTGAGTCAAAAACTTTTCAAATTGAGGTCAATTTTAAAAAAAAACTTAACAATTTGTGACACACCCATCCACACACACATCCACACATCACACGCACAACGGATTGCTAAGTGGTCCTGCCAAGATAGGTGGCGGCCACAATAAATCCTTGTCTATTTAGTGCTGGTCAAAGTAAAGATGGGGGATGGCTACATAGATTAACATTTGGTGGAGGGTGTGCAGCAAAGGTTCAAAGTCATTTGCCCAAGGGTCATTTGGTAGAAAAAGTATGTATTTCTAAGGATTTGCTTCAAATACATACCCACTTAAAGGGATAAGCAGCGATAATGCAAGAGAATAAAAAAATGTGGAAAATGCATTTTTTAGCTTATAAATCAAAGATAACTATGTACAATTCCATAAAAGTACTTTAATGTAGGAACAAAAACGCCAAATAGTGAAAGAATGAAGTATTTGAGGAAATTTGTCATACCGTTTCCCGCAAATAGACATACAGTGATGACGACTCAAAATCTACACTAAACAGCTGATTTTGGTTTACACCAGTACAGAATAAACAAAGATCAATAATATTTGTGTTTGAGGTCAAACTGTACAGGTCATGATGCACAGTATTACGCTTATAAATCTGGGATATTCGTGGGGAAAGGCTTTTTTTATCTGAAGTCGGAATTTTGATACGCACGTATAGAAATTACAGAATCAGATAAAAAGTACTGCCTTGTCTTTAATATATGGATTTCAAGCTTACCACTTGCAGGTTATGTTAGCACACTATACCAGTAACAAAAATACCAAAACATGAATTTTGATGATTTTTTTTATATTTCGGATCAGCAAATCGCTGCTTGTCCCTTTAAAGGTGCAACGAGAGATTTGAGGCACCCAAATACTGTGTCATAATAGTAATTTCGGATTTCTTACCATATATTTGGCTACAGAAGTGTTTTAAAAGAGAGAAAAAAGGTGATTTTGATTTGCTTATATTTCAATATAAAACATGCTGAATTTTGTATTTGCTCCTATACGAAATTAGAAATTTCACAATTTATTTACCAAAGAAACATTTCTCAGCTTAATCCTTTCAGATGAGGATATTTTTGATAGAAAGCTTTAAATCAGGGCAAGAATCAGTACTTTTGATTGTTTTTAGGGACACCTGATATGTGAAATCTCTCGTTGCACCTTTAACGATCCCAGGAATATTTTTGTTCAACATGTTTTGAGACTGTTTGGGGGAATGGGCCCATGTCTGAGGATATGTTGGTACTAAAAATGGGGCAGATGCATATCTCTATGTGATGTGATCTGGGAAAACCCGCCACATGTCGCACAGGACAGTTTTGAAAAAATAAAGAAAATACCTTAAAATCGGTTATGTTGTACTTTTTTTTGTCAGATTGTATAAGGCATAACTTTTGATATATGTGTATTATAGAAGAAAGAAATAAAAAGTTATGGAAACTTTATATTTCAAACTTTGCAATAATAGTCAAAACTCAAAATATAAATTTTGCACTATGTGGCGGGTTTTCCCAGATCGCATCACATATACCTTTGCATATGAGTATACAGGTATAGATGATTTAAAATGTACCATTTTGGATTGACTTTGATCATGTTTGTGTCTTTGTGGGGTGTGAGTTGGTGGCGGCTGTTTGTATATTCAAGTAAAATAGGGATAAGTGTTGGATGCATGTCATATTCAAATTGGGATATCATTGTCGTCGATTACCATTTTCCAAAAGGTTTTATATAACACCTAAGTAGATCCTTGTAATTTGATTGGAGGATTATAGGTCACATGTCATAGTTTTCTTCGGATCAAGTTTAATGCAGGGAATATGCACACTAACCCGAGTATAGTCCCACCCCTTTTTAAGCTAAAAATACCTTGAAATTTGTGGGTGGGATAATGCCCGAAGCCAGAGTTGAAAATGTCTTGGCCTACTCGCCATGTACTACAGCCACTTCATGACAAAGATGCTGCAGGAATTACAGTGGGTCTCCTTGGAAGAGAGACGTAAAACATCAAGTCTCCTTCTTTTGGGCAAAATCCGGCATTGTCTCGTGGCTGTCAATCCTGACCTATATCTCACTCCCATGGCTCCATCACAAACAAGATCATACCATCCAGACAAGTACCAACCAATCCAGTCTCAGATCCAAGTCTACCGTTACTCTTTTTTTTTTTTTTTTTTTTTTTTACATCGATATCATACAGTTGTGCTTCATGTACGAGTTCTTCTTTCTTGGCTGTTGTTGAAAGTGTCTGGACATTAAATGTGCTAATGATGAAAGCATTTTTGCGTCTAACAAAGTTGTCCATGCATCTTTTGTCAATATCAGGGTTGGGCCGTCCAGTAGGCTTTAGGACCAACCCATCATGCATATTGGTATAGACCAATGTTGACTCAGAAGGCACAGACTTTAAATCAGGGGCTTTAACCCTGGTGCTACGTTGTGAACTATTCATCTTGTCAATTAGCTAAATAGTAGCTGGGTATATACCCAAGTATAGTCCCACCCCTTTTTAAGCTAAAAATACCTTGAAATTTGTGGGTGGGATAATGCCCGAAGCCAGAGTTGAAAATGTCTTGGCCTACTCGCCATGTACTACAGCCACTTCATGACAAAGATGCTGCAGGAATGACAGTGGGTCTCCTTGGAAGAGAGACGTAAAGCATCAAGTCTCCTTCTTTTGGGCAAAATCCGTCATTGTCTCGTGGCTGTCAATCCTGACCTATATCTCACTCCCATGGCTCCATCACAAACAAGATCATACCATCCAGACAAGTACCAACCAATCCAGTCTCAGATCCAAGTCTACCGTTACTCTTTTTTTCCAAGCAGTCGCCTGTTGGAATTGCCTCCCAATAAACACCTTATCGTTAGCATCATATGAGATGCTAAAGGGGGCAATAGCAGCAACCAATCCATAATCATGTGGAGGCTGTTTTTTACTTGCACTTGTATATTTCTGCATCGGCACCCTCGTTTCGCATGTACACCAAATGTCATCCTTAGCGACATATCCTAACTTAAGGACTTTGCTGAGTAGAAGTAGAAGTGACTTCCGCCGAATTCGGAAGACTTGAAGAATGATGTTTTCCGATAGTACGTAGTTTTCACCCTCATTCTGAAGTGGATTTCATCTTTTGTGATGTCACTTACTATGTATTAATGACAATGTAACTCTAGTGATTTTTTAGCAAAAGAAGAACAAAATAGTCACAAGAACTGAACCAATTTGCCACCTGATACATTGACCTGATATGGCGGCCATATTTGATCTGACCTCCCGACCTATTTTTTTAAATTCATATTGTGGATATCATTCTACGAAATCTTCCATGAAATATCTTTGAACTCTTGGGAATTCTAAATTTTTAAGCAATTTGAGTACTGTATATTATAATTCTCATGATGGAAAACAAGGAAAGTGAAAAAAGTGGGAAATTATGCTGTCCTCATACGTGCCAACATTGGAAAGTCAAAAATCTTACTTATGACAGTGCAGAGCACATGTGTACGGTAAGCACCATGGCACTCAACACTAGCAAAATGGGGTCCAAGGGTCTGTCTTGGGCCCTGATGGGGTCCAGGAGCCTGCCTTAGGGTGCCTGAAGGGGCCAGGAGGGGCTGGCAAAGGGGCATGGATTCCAAATTTGAAATTGTCTTTTGACATTTAGAAATATTTTTCTTTGCAAAAAATTAAAAATCCTTATTAGTAAGATTTTCTGTCAAAAATCTTGGAAATCTTACTAAATAAGATTAAATCTTACTAGTTGGTAGGTACATGCCATCATTAGGCTCCCTCTGACAAAACACATGGCCTTGTTCAAAAATGTTTTTTTAGTTCAGAAAACAAATCCACCCAAAAAGTATTTTTGTCCTGAATTTATGAAACTGAATCATTTTCAGTGCTTTGGATTTTTTATTTATACTTATATATGGAAAAAGAGTGAATGATATTGTAGAATCACGTCTGAGTGAAGTAGAAAGCCTTGAGAATGTTGAACCAGAAACAGTATCTTCTGCTAATTCTTTGACACTTTGGTGTGTTCTACTCTTAAACTATGTTTTTCACAAACTTAAAAAGGTTCCAAACGTCATTACAAACATTCTTGAGATGGAATATAAAACCAAAGTGGATTTTTGGTATTGGAAAATGCATATCATTTGAATTCAAGGCTAAAAGGTTGTTGTTTGAAAATAGGTTTCTGAATTTTGCAGTCAGTGTATGCAAATTTTTTGGCATGTGATAATTAATAAACGGTTCTTTAGAATTTTCTGAAATTTTCCTAAAACTTAGGGGTGGGATTTTACTCGAGCATGGGACTATACTCAGGTCATTACGGTAATAGGAGAAGCTAAATGTAGGTCAACATTTAGGCCTAGCCCGGGCTACAGCTAGGGCCTGGGTCTTGCCACTAGTCTTCTATAGCGTAACCCAGCCCTAGCATAGCCAAGTTTAGTCCAGGACACTTAGTGTAATCAAGCTAGTCTGAGCTTAAAGGTGCAACGAGAGATTTTGGAGGCACCCAAATATTGTATCATTATAGTAATTTCATGTAAATTAGACACTCAATAGATTTCTTACCTTGTATTTGGCTACAAAAATGTCTTAAAAGAGAGAAAAATGGTGATTTTGATTTGCTTATATTTCAATATAAAACAAGGCTGAAATTCGTATTTGCTCCTATACGAAATTATAAATTTCACAATTTTTGTACCAAAGAAACATTTCTCAGCTTAATCCTTTCAGATGGGGGTATCTTTGATAAAAAGCTTTACATCAGGGCAAAATTCAATATTTTCGATTTTTTAGGGGCTCCTAATATGTGAAATATCTCATTGCACCTTTAATGACAAGGATATAACTTAGATGTTATTTAAAACATGTTTTTCATTCTTGCAATGGAAAGAATATTTTAATTTTAAATGGTCCACTCAACTTGGCTATCACCTTATTGAATGAACATTTCATCTTTCAACTCATGAAAATATTCTTACCATTGCACTCATAAACATTCATTATTTGTACACTAGATAATGTAAATGGGGCTTTAGAACACTTTTATTGTGGGGGAAGGTAAGGTATGCAAAACTGCTCAGTTATATGGTTTGAATTAAAGGTGCTTGTTCCAATTTTTGTCTATCGTGTTCTCTATTTGATCATATGAGAGCCTGACACTTGTACACACTGGCCATCAAGTATCGTGGGAAACAAACTTGCGGTTTTCATGCTAGACACGACAATCCATAGTGCAACGCCCTATTCTCTACTCTGCTAATATTGATGGTTACCCATTAAAATGGTAGTTTTTTATCTGTATCTTGAGAAAGAAATGGATTTGAAAGCTGAAATTTCAGGACGACAATGAGAAAAACACTGCCTTTCATCTGATATCAAAATTGATACCACTTCCGGGTAAATCAGAGGGGTCCCAAAGACGATCGGAACAAGCACCTTTAAACTTTTAAAAAAAGTGGGATACTGTAAAACTGCATGTGTACAGGTAATCTAGGGAGTAGTATTATTCTATTGGGTAACAAAAACACACAAGAACGAGATGTGTAAGTGGATAATAAGTCTGGAACTTACGTATTTCTCATGGGAGAAACTGATATGCAGAATTCAGACATCAGCTTGAAGTGAATTATGGTGAATGATCAAGTCATATGAATTTAAGTTATTAGTTTAGATCTAAGGAAGCATGCAGTAGTTGTCACATTGAAAATCAAATCTATTATGAAATTCATCAATATCAAAGTGTGGGCATCAATGTTGACTTGTCTCAAACACATTTTGAATGTCACATAATATCTCTCTCAGCAATTTGATTAGTTGCAAGTAGAATCATTAAACATCACAGGAGAGTGTGTAATGGCAAAATATCAATGTATAGCATGAATAATAAATTTACACTTCCTGTGCGATTCACTAATATATTATTATTGTATAACACGAACTTCTGGAGTTGCCCGTAAAAGTGGATCAAATATACATTGTGGCACTTCATTACAAGACTTTGCCATAAACTGCATAAAAAACAGATTTTGTCACTGTTTTGCATCCCTGGGCTGCATAAATATTCCATTCATTCTTTACTATCAGTTTGTCCAAAGACTTGCTGCATGTGTTGAAAATTTAAAGGGAAAATGTTACCATTTTTAGGTCGTCCGGGAAGACCTTATGGCCGCATGATTCGTTGTGTCGTCTGTGTGTGTGTGTCAAACCTTTGGTAGACACTTTCAGTTAAATGTTATCTAGCATTTTAGTGCAGTATTGATCAAGTTCATACTTGGTATGCTTATACTTTGAGGCAAGGGGTCTTATGTGGGGTCACAAATGAGGTCAAAGGTCATACAGGGGTCACCTAGGGTCATATCTTGTGCATATGGTATAGGTATACACTTTTGGGTAATTATCTATCATTTGTAATGTAATCTGGGAAAACCTGCCACATGGTGGGAAATTTATATTTTGAGTTTTACTATCACTGCAGAGTTTGAAATATTAAGTTTCCATAACACTTACTTCTTTCTTCTTTGATACACACGTCAAAAGTTACGCCTTATACAATCCGACAAAAAATAAAGTACAATATAACAGATTTTAAGCTATTTTCTTTATTTTTTCAAAACTGTCCTGTGTGACATTGTGGCAGGTTTTCCCAGATCACATCACATTTAAGTGCAGCGATGGATCAAGTTCATACTTGGTATGCTTATACATTGATGCAAGGGGGTCTCCGGGTCACACATGAGGAGTCCAAGGTCATTTAGGAGTCAGAAATTAAAACACATTAGCCTGTGGGGGCAGCATGCTGCAAACATTTGCACATAACATTAAAATGCATTGTCAGAATCAACTGAAATTTTGGAAATAAGCTTTCTCAGGGATATCTAGTGAACCATAAACAAAATATGAGGTGTTAGGATCACAAAATACACTGTTAACCTCTTTAACTACCCTTGTGTGACCTTTTTCCCTTTTGTTAAAATAAAATGTTTTCTGCTACAAATAAGGTGCTACAAAATCCAAATTTGATCAAAACAACCACTTGCTCAAGACTCTGGGCGTACACAGATTAACCTCTAATGCCCAATGTGAACTTTGACCGATTTTGTAAAATCTTTTGAATACAATTTCATTGGCAAATATGGTGCTACAATCAAACACGCTCAAAGCAGCCACTGACCCAAGTCTTGACGTGTACATGGTGCATATAGTGACTGACCTCGGGCCTCTATGATCATAAGCTTGCTCACAACTGCTGCTGCAAGCTTTACTTAACCCAACAGCAGCTCAGAAGCCCGCCCCCATAATCCTTTGCGCGCAAACCATATTATCGACTGGCAAATGTGTGTTGACTCCATTTCTTTGTCGCCAGGAAGGTAATTCGGTCAAGTGTATCAACACAGCCTACGCTAGAGAGTACACGGTCACGAACGGTACACAAACTTAATGTTAAGCACTGCACATGAATTTGAAATTGTCAAGTCAAAAGAAAATAAACATGCAAGTCTGATATTCCTAGCCCTATTCCTAGCCCAATGCCTAGACAGGATGATACAAATCACACATCCTTGCCTAAACTCGGTCTCAACTTTCTAGACTCAAGTTACCGTCCCCGGTTACCCGCCCAAGTTACCGCCTATTCTTATTGTTTTTTATTGAGTTCTTACCAAATGACCCACTGAACAAACAGTTATACAAATAAGTAAAAATGCTGGATATATTCAACCCCCTAGTATCTCGGAAACGGATTGATGAACTATCATATGTGTGGTACCAATGGATAGCTATGACCCTCCCGAGTCCATTGATACCAAAAAAGTACAAACATACCTTGTAAGATGTCACAGTGACGTCAAACATGACGTCATGCAAAAATGCGAAAAATCTATAAAAAATCGCAAAATTCATGGTTTTTCGCCATTTTTTTCAAGCAAGAGTTGGATTTTTTGGCCATTATGTGTGTCAAAGTATGCGCACACATGCTCTTACGACAAATAAATCAAATAAATAAGATAAAACATAGTGTAACTCTATCCTTAGCACAAAAAACTGGATTTCTGCTGTTCCGTGTAATTTCAATGGGAAATAGCTTTTCTTCGCACACAGTGCGCGATTATGTAACGCCGCGTCATAACCGTAGGTCTGATTTTGTTCAAAATGGTCTTAACAACAAAAAATCGAGCGCAATTCTTCAAAGAAAAAAAGTCATGTAGTTTCGGCGTGAAAAAATAACAACTAGGTGAGATACAACAAAAAATGTCGAGGGGGCGGATATATTGCAAGTTTTAACTTGCAGTATTTTTTAAATATACATCATATTTTTGCCTCTTGTGTCAACTTTGGCTCGGCTGAATCAGATCAGCTCACACATATACTAGTTTTAAATTGACAATACATTTACATTAATTTGCAAGCAGTTTAAAGGTGGTTCCGATTTATGTGTACTGTGGTTTCTATTTGATATGAAAGCTTGACACTTGCATACACTTACCACCAAATATCGCGGGAAACAAACTTGCAGTTCTGATAGTAGAGGCGATAATGCACATTACAATTAGCCCTAGTCACCCCCACTCTGCTATATTGATGGTTAATCATTGAAATGGCATATTTTTGTTTATCTTGGGAAAGAAATGGATTTGGAAGCTGAAATTTCAGGACGACATTGAGAAAAATGCATCGTTTCATCTGATATCAAAATCGATACTACTTCCGGGTAAATCAGGGGGGTCTCAAAGGCAATCAGAACATGCACATTTAATTTGTAGGCAATGAAATCAGTTTGAGGGATATCAATGTTAGATCTCTTGAAAACTCCACTATTGGTCTTGTGTTGTTGCATGATGTGAGCATGATTGGTGAATTAATATAATATGTAAAGGTTGAAATATTTGCATTCATGTTGCAGGGGCCATCTACTGATATGCTTGACCACATAGAGCTAGAGCAAATGGAGGTAACTGGTCCGTCGCCTTCTCTCCCTGATCTGTTTGAATGTTGCAACACCTCAATGGACACCGAAAGATGTACTGAAAGACATCACAGGCGTTTAACACGACCATTTCAGCAACATAAGCCTCACACGATAAGTCAATTCAAGAAGTGTGAATCTGATAGTGAGTCGTCTCCAGTGTGGTACCCATCATTTGATATTTCACCTATACAGAAACCCAAGCTGGAATCGCCTAGTCCACCAGAATTCTATCCCCGGAGAATGTTTTGATGTTTGATACCAAAAATCTTTGCAATTGGATTAGTTACAATAACTAGTCATGCAAATTTAATGTCTCCTTTCAAAATCTGAACTATACGTCGTAATTCAGGTTGACATGGAATGCATGGTTCTAACCAGACTCATAATCTGGTTGTTGAATGAGTAAATTGTATTTTGGGGTCAGCTGAGAAAGAGAATTTGAGGTTTAAAAATGAATGCATTGTCAAGCAAACGTGCAATGATTCTGTTGGCTAAAAAAGTGGAAAAGGGACCATTGGGACTATACTAGAGTTCGTCCGGCTGAACTAAGGAGTGATGTCATAGCTTTCATTCCAGCTATTGTGCATGCGTCTCCCACACACCGACTTTGTTCGCTCGCGATTACAGCTGTGACTTACCGTGCCTCACACGTTTAAGACTGCGTGAAAGCTTTGATATCACTCCATCGTTCTGCTAGATAATAGTCCCATTGTGTCTGATTCTGTGCCTGCTTTAGATCAAGTAGAACTGCATTTGTTTAGTGGTGTTGATATGATATTGGTGCACACCATCAGATAGGGGACCTTGCTCTGAGAACATGAAAAATATTGTTTCATCTAACCATTTGGTTCTAAATATGTAAAAGGGGCCACTGGTTTAGATAGTGGAAACGTGCCATTGAGTAATAGTGCAATTCCTTCTTCCATAGGTTTTTGCCAGGGAATCCTATAATTGGATATTGTGTAAGCCCTGGGACTTTGGTGACTTTCAAAACACAGGGCATTTGGTGACAGTGTATTTCTGAAAAGGTTGTCTTTGGTGAGAAAATACATTTTGTATGTTCTCCTTAGTTCAGATTTTTAAAATCTGAGGCCAAAGAAATTGTCCAAAAGTAGTACTGAAAAGTGGGTCTTTGCCAAAAAAATCCAATAAGGTTTTGTTACATTTTTCAATTACTCTCTTATGGTTTGATTAAAATGTATGCACTAGTAAACGAAAAGTGTACCCTTTTTGTTCATAGTAAGGCAAGTATTTTTTCAAACCCCTTTGGCAAAAAGAGGCACACCTACTTGAGCAGAGGGAAGTCTGGTCAAATTGTAAACTTGCATCTATTTTTCCATTGCAAGGGTCACAACTTGAAGGCCAGCTTACAAAAACTTGGTCAAAAGAAGATACTGTTCAATGCCAGATGCCCTTTTTGCTATATTAATAGGGTTACACTTGTTGAACTGTGGCAGGACTGGATGCCATCGAAATTAATGAAGTATGATTGATGATTAGAATTTGGTATGCTTTAAATTGTAAATAATGTTGCATATTTGGCCTCTTCAATATGAATGCCAAAATCCATTATAACTGTATTTGCACACCTGAATAAGATATATTCGCAGCTTTAAAATGGCACGCAATTGCGATGTTTTTAAAGCCACGACATTATGTGTTATCTTGCACTGGATGCTTGGTTTTAATAGACAATCTCTTTAATATTTCCATGTCTCAGATAGATGGCCTCTTTCCTCAAATTGATTGTCAGGCAGTATAATGCAAGTGGTTTGACAGTCTGGTGGTGGATTATAATGATAAGTTTTCCCTACTTTTATACAGATGTTCAGAAGGTCAATGCTACCATTCATTTGGAGCTGCATTCTCTATACTTGTTTGGCCGTGAGTGTGACTCTGATTCCCTTGCATTTTGGGGTTTCACAGCCTACCTAGCCACCCGACCTCTGAGTCAATGCATTATACCCACACTTAATAAAGGCAGCACAATCAAATTGCTACTAGCAGAAGCCCATTACAACAACGTCCTTTGATATCAAATGTGGGCTAATTTCATTTTATCCACAAAAAAAGCACACAATTTGGAGCAAATCTCTTCAAAGACCTATATTTTTCATACTGAATTATTATGGAGTATTCTTTATTTGTACTCATGCAGCACCACTCTTCATGGTATAACATTTTCATGATTATAGAGGGCTTCCTTCTCCCCTTATCCACGAGTTCTTTAATTACATAACTCAAAGTTTACATCCCCATTTAAGTGTTCGTCACAAACATTTAGATTCATTTTGATTCCAAACGTAGCATTTTTTTATTTTTCTGAATTGGGTGTATTATATCTAACCTCCTCATCTTTATTGAATTATTCGTTTCAATGTTGCCCCCCAAATTTATGGAGCTTCCAACTATAATTTTGTTCACTAAAGTGCTGTTTCTGGATTTATTATTGTGTTTCACTTTGATTGAAAGCCTGCACTTGCAATATACCCCGCCCCATCAAGTACCATGAAAAACAACTTACTTGGCGGTTTTGATGTAGAAGCACACTATGCATATTGCAAAGCCCTATTCAATACTGTGCTAAGATTGATGGTTCCATTAAAACGGTGGTTTATTGTTTATATCTTGGGAATAAAATGGATTTTGAGGGCTCAAATTTCACGGACCAACAATGATAAAAATATGGCCTTTCATCTGATATCAAAATCGATACTACTTCGCGAATTAAATAGGGGGTCCCAAAGATATCGGAACATGCACCTTGTAACTTTATGAATTTAAAATAGAACCACACAAATGTGTAAATATCATTCAGAGTGCTATATATATTCATAGTATTTTTATAAAATTTTAATAAACCTATCACAAGAGATGTGTATTTACATGTTTTTCTATTGTATACATGACCTGATTGCTATTAACAGTCGCCTTTTAGATGTTGCATTTTATTGTTACAAAAATAGAAACAACTACTTTGGCAAATGATTTTATACACTAGATAGCCTAAATAAAATCTCGCTTCAGGCAAATTTTTTTTTATGTTAAAAAGGTGATTTTCTACCCAGCATGTCTGCTGTGTGTACCACCTGAGGTATTTCTTTAAGAGATTTTTAATTAGCAGGCATTAATTTCATAACATATTTATAATGGTTACAAACTAAGGGTCATTATACACTCTAAGTGAAATACAATTGTGTAAACTGTTGAGGCACCAAGTGTCCATATTGTTTATTTATGCCAAAATATAAGAAAACTCTACGGTTTCCTATTCATTTTGGGGAAAAGGAGCATTTGGATGGAAGCATGACTATACATTTTTAACAAATAAGTGACCAAGGGGGTTCCTCCTGTGGTACTCCTGCAAATTGTTTTCTCGCGCCGATCGCTTTACACATGGGTTTTTTTTTTTGGGTTTGCCGATTTTTTGGTTTTTTGATAATTGTCTGACTTTAAATGCGCTTTCTTTTCATACTCATACCAAAACAAACAGTCGGCCAAGTCATAATGTTTTATTAGTGAGGGTCCCATGGAACCCCCCCTTGGGCACTACAAAGTCTCTGAGAATCTTTTTAAAAAAATCAACAGCACCAAAGGCCTTTTTTTTTTTTGCTGATATAGGTTCACAGCATTCATTAGTACACATTATAGTAACATTAACACAACCCTTTATGTGCTGAAAATAATTTCTCGTGGACATTGCTAAACTCGTTACTGTCGTGTACAAAGTCTATGGGAATGACGTGTATTTTGCAACCCCCCTAAAAAGACAGATTTCCTAAACTGCAAGTTTTAGTAAATATATGTAAATTTGGGTCTTCTAAATAGATATCAACATAAAATAAGTTTTCAAAAAGTTTGATGTAAGCGCAAGGCTTTTTTGAATTTTCCGTCTTTTGCCCAATTTTCGCATGTTTTTAAAACAATGGTTTTTGTCCCTAATTTGCCAGCCCAAATAATAAATTTTTCAATTTTTATTGCCGATTGGGACTGTCTTATGACCCTTCACATGTATTTAAACTCGTACAAAAATTCCATCAGAAAGTGGTTTCCTTCCTTGGGGGGGTTCCGCATGGAAACGCCCTTAAGGGCACTAACGGGAGTGACAACCCCTTGGTCACTTAAGTGTTAATGTGATACCAGGAAACTGATTAAGAATGGACTAAGTTTTTTGAGAGGTGGAGGGACACAGTGCTGTCAAGATTGTAATTTTTCACTTGGTCAATATTAACTTACTGCAGGCTGAATTCTGAAAGACATGTTTTGATGGAAAAAGGACATCTATTTAACCAATGCCACATTAGTGAAACAATACAGCTGTGCAAGGTTCTGAATTGGAGGATTCTTTTTGCTATATACTTACCAAACTTAAAGTGACATGAGATTTTTTCGGATACAAATTTCTTTCAAATTGCCACAGGATCGATTGTAGATTTCATCTACCAAGAACGTTCCGAGGTTTATTGGACAACAAGTAAAAAAGAAAACAGCAAAACCTGTTTTGACTTGCCTGACTATCTAATTGTCCCCATAGAACAAGTGCTTGACTTTCTGTCGTGCCCGACAGGAAGTACTAAATCATTCATATTAGTACATAAAGACGGCGATTCGGCTTATTCACTTTCCGTGTGATTAATACATTGGAAAGCATCCAAATATGCAAAAAACCCGGGTTCGAAATAAAATTGGGGCGCGTCTTTTCCGGAAATCTCCTCATGTCTCTTTAAGTGTTTAGGCCACTTTGTAATGGAATCTATTTTTTTTTTTGAAAGAGGGGCTGGTCAAAATGCAAAATCATTTAACCATTTGACCTGGCACAACAAAAAAGGGGTCGAAAGTCGGATTGGGTAGGTTTTGAGACTGCCTGCATGTAGGTTTCATGTTCTTTGAGTGACCTGGCGAGTCTGTCGGCGGCAATGGAATGTGCATACATTCAGGGCAATATAATGTCATCTGTACTAAATTCTAACTTGCACAAAAACATGTCATTGGCTGCTTCAAGTAGGTAAGAACACAGAGCTACAAAACATGCACTTAGAACTGAGATAATGAATACCTAACAGGGATTCGAAGCAAGTAATCAATGGATTGTTTGCAGCGTGCAGTGTCTGTTTACGATATATAAAGCCAAGTAATCAATGGATTGTTTGCAGCGTGCAGTGTCTGGTACGATATTGTTATGATAATTCAACGATTCCCTCCCTCGACTGATCGAGAAGAAGTAATCGTTATTCAATACATTTCAATGTATAACCCCAAGATTTGAGTTTGGTGGGCTATTTTTTAATCAATGATGCTCACACGTGCGTGTTATTTGTCAAAAAGCCTTGAACACAGTTTAATATTCAATGACTTTTGCATTCAAGCCATGGAATAATTGAAAATGGCCCAATTTTGTTCACTCATTTGTCGACTCTCGGTAGAATTTGCTCAAATTTCAATGTATTAATGACATTCTTGGATATCTTCAAAATATACTGAGTTAATTAAAATGTGTATTTTCTTTTTCAATATCACAAGAATTGAAACAAATGTGGACCAGTTTATTTCTCAAACTCATATTTTTTTAACAGAATAGGATTGAATTGGACATTTTAATTTTGACTTATGTCTTATGAAAATGAAGTTATTGATGACATGGCCAAACACATAAGGTGTTAATGTGAGCCGGTCCTAAGAACAATTATATTCACTTTAGGTCGAGAATTGAAGCACAAAATTAGGTCAAATTGCCTGATTTGCAGGATACCTCGCTCATAGAAAACTTAAGGTGCTCACAGCGCCACCGTGCGGCCAAGTCATTGCAAGCCGAAAAAGACCTGGTTCGATACGCTCGAGCTGTTAAGAATGGACTACAGCTTTGCTTCCGATCTCTGTAGGTATATTCGTCTCAGCTTAGAGAGTGTCGAAACTGACTCAGTGTTACTTTCAATTAGTCGTGCCAGGTCACATTTTATAGACAGGTTTGTGCTTCAGTACCTGCAAGACGACCACATAATGAACAAAATACAGCTGGAATATTTCTGGTGTGTGAAGTGTAAAATTTGTATGCACAAAACATGCCATGTGCCACTTCTGATCATATGCAAAACAGAGATCAAAACATTTGTATATAGGAATGCCACTATTTGTTATCTTTTACTTAATATTACTCTGGTTGTCATGATTTACTGTAAGGTATACAAAGGCATCTATCTGTAAACAAGAGTAATTTGCAATTAAAGAAGCTTTATGATCATAAGAGTCCTGATACATCAATTGTGCTAGACAACAAAAGCACATAGGTAATAACAAATGTATATTCCTAACATTTCACTCGCATATTTCCTCCCCAACATGGAGTGTAACTCAAGTCCACATATAAGGATGTGTGAAACTTCCCATATCCACTTCACTTTCGTAAACATTACTTTGTCCTTGTTACTTTGCCACTTGTTATATTAATTGCCATAAACCAACAAACCCAAGTACCAACAGAGTAATGTAATGGGCATTCAACTAAAGATCTGTTCATTCTGCACATCTGTGTTGCAGTGAGTTGTGGTGCTGATATATCAATCACTTCCATACCGCAACACACCGCAAATCCGGTTAAAATTATTTTGAATTTTTTGCGGTATTCTGGGAAGAGACTGAAAATCTGGGAGCGCAGATGTGGTAAAAGTATGAATAGACCTTAACACCTCTTATGTACACAAAGGCAGCATTTTATAATACCTGCCACATGTTTTGATCAAGATCTCGATCACTTGGGCACAGTAAGTGTTAAAGTGATAGGAGATTTTTTAAGGATACGAATTTGTCTCAAATTTCACTGGAGCAGTTGTAGACCACCTACCGAGAACGTTTTGAAGGTGTATTGGACAAACAGGTGCAAAAGAAAACAGCACACCTTGTTTTAAACTTTCCTGCTATCGTAATCGTTCCCCATAGAAAACCATGCTTTGACTTTCTGTCGTGCACGACAGAAAGTACTAAATCATCATCGTATTACACAGAGACGGCGTATTCGGCTTATTCACTTCGGGTGTGATCTAATACATTGGTAAGCATTCCAAATATGTAAAAACTGGAGTTCGAGAAAAATTGGGGGCGCTTCTTTCTGGAAATCTCCTCATGTCTCTTTAAGATAGGAACTGCAGTGTATATGACTGTCCACAAATGTACTTGTATATTTTTGATTAGTGGAACCATACTTTCAAAGGCTGACTTAGAGATTTTGAAATATAATTTTTTGTGTAGTAATTAAAAATAGTCATTTAGAACTAAGAAGTTGAACCTGAAGTCATGGTTTTGGTGACTATCTTTAATTTTTATTAACTATTTCATGTTTTGAAATTTCTGAGTCAGCCTTCAACTCCTCATGCAAAATGAGGATGGCGACTTTCTTCAGTATAACTTCTTTGGTCTAAAGACACTATCAGTGATTCACCTGAAAGATTCAAATATTTGAAATTTGCAGAAATCGCTTATAATTGAAGGACAAGTCTGTATAAATCTCATAAATTATTTTGTACAACTTAAAACTTAACAGAAAAGGAAGAAAACAGCAGTACTCAAAGATATGAACCTCCATTCAATTACGTGTTGTATAATAGTAAGTGTCCGTACGGACAGTAATGACTAAAATGTATGATTTTGCGCTTATTAGGTTGCTTTCAGCCTTACCACTTGTAGGGTATGTTAGGACACCTGTACTTGTTACAGAAATGCAAAAATCTGATTTTTGATTATTTTTTTCGATTTAGCGAATCACTGATAGTACCTTTTACAACCAAGATAGTAACACTGACAAAGGTGTCATCAACATAATAACAAATATAGACAGGGTAGTCATTCTTTATCCTTGTCACTTTTGCCTAACTCATTGTTTATCTTGAGGAAGTGAAGAGGCATTTATGGTTCCAAGTAATGGTTCTCACTGCAATATCTGTTGCATTAATGACAGCCTCTGATTCATCCTCCATTCTCTTCTTTATCTGTAAACAAGATGAAAATGCATAAAATGGTGTTACAAGTGTTACCTGGTAGTATGGACATGAACCTCAAGTGCAAGTGTTTTATTAGCCATTTTCCTGTACTGTATGTATCAACATGGTATTTTAATCAAAGCTATCAAATCAGGTCAAGTATGACTTGGGTCCAGTGACTGGTGTGGCACATCAATTCATTAGTTATGGCCAAGTCATGACAATGCTTATGTTTAATGCACCTTCTCTTTTTTGCTCATTGATGCCTCAACTCAAGTTTCATTTCTGTGGATTTTGTCTACACCATGGATTGGCTAATGAAAACACGATACTTTGCCAGAGCACAGTAAGGGGCCTCTTCTAAAAGTTGTGAACAGCTTTCTTGAAATCAGGGTAATTATAAATGTGTCATTTTATTTTGATCCATTCTTGTGCATTTCTTGATAAACAGGATAGCACTTGGCCATATTACTGAGAGTCCAGCCAAGGTGATTTCTTGAAAAAGGAAAATGAAGGCGTCATTAAGATTATTTTCATTCTTTTTCAGGATCCACTTTCATTATGCATTCTATTTAAACAGGACATGACCTTTAAATTAGGAGTAATTTCTAAATGGAGGCTGAGGAGTAGATACAAGATCATATTTATATACATGTACAGCAGCTGGTTTTAAGTAAGTCATTTTAACTACTGTACATACTATCTTTTGACAAATCTAATATGTGACATAATAAGGTATTGTATAAACCAAACTTAAGTATTGTCTTTTTAGCCCTGAGTTTGTGAGAATTACTACAAGAATGTATAGTATTCTAATATAATTTTAAGCATACTTTGGGTGCAGCGATTCTGTAATAAAGGTCTTGCTCTCAACTTTTTAGTTACCACAGTGGTCAACTGAACAATTTGTGTGTATGTTGCTTCTTATCGTATATCCAAACATAATTATGATCCAGCCAGAAGTATGTGTACAATGTCTGGCTGCTTCACTGAATTACCACAGTGGTCAACTAAACAAAATTTTTGTATGCTGCTGCTTATCGTATCCAAACACAGAAGTTCTCAAATATGATCCAGCCAGAGGTGTGTACAATGTCTGGCTGATTCACTGAATTCTGCAAGGTCCTTGTCTGCGCATTGTTGCTCCAGCAGTAGGCAGGCCAAGAGATGTTCCATTGTCTGTGGTGCTGTTCCACAATCACAGGTAGTGTCCTGATCTGTTTCCAGGAAGCAACACTTATGCAAGGAAACCTATGATCGGCCGGATGCATTGCTTATGATTTATGTATTGCTGAAGGGTGTGCTTTCACATGCAACAAGAAAAACATGGATTGTTTGCAGTCACAAAATGGCTGCTTTAATTTGACACCAATTCAGATTTCTAAATAAAATATTTGAAATTAATATCACTTCAAAATCGTAACATAGCAACATAAAATTTGTGTAATTATGCTTCACATAAACTATTCAGCAGTCTATCAGCTATGGAGGGCTGTCGACAGCCCTCCCTTGCAATTTATGCAAGGCTGTTTGCAGGCAATCATCATGCTGCTTCAATATAATATTAACAAGAAATACATTTCATTTTTGAGGTGTTAAGACTGGTAAATAGAAATTTGTCTGAAGACCAACAGCTGTTCTACTGGATTCCTATAGCTTACCATTTCCACGTGGTTTAGAAGAGCTCTCCTTCCCTCTGGTGCTTCTGACAACATAGTAATAGCTTTGATAGCATTCAGTCTGACTTCACTGTCTTCATCATTAACAAGGTTAACTAGCTTTGGGATGGCTTGTGCTGCTATTGCTTTTTTCTTGCCTTGTGTGGTGATTGTGATCCTGTAAGATGAAAATTATATCATGGGTCAATAATTAAATTGCATTTAAGTCCTCCTTAAAAAGTAATTGTACCTTGGCAGCTATTACATAAGGCCCAAAAGAAACAATTTTATTTTTTGGAGCCATTTTATTTTTTTTTTAATTGATGCACAAAAATGCCTTGGAGGTAAAAATTATTTTAATAAATGAAGTGACCCCAAGTTGATATATTTGTTCTTAACTATAATTTTATATTAAAATATGATTTGGAACTGTTTAAACTTATCATTTGGTATGATATGAGGCATTTTTGAAGAAATTCCATTTCACTCAAATTAGATTTTAAATTGAAAATACATTTTGCACTATATGGATTCAATGCAATAGAGTAGTATCAGCAGGCCTTAGAAAGTCCTTCCTTTTACACAAATGCAGACTCTTAAGCACCCCCTAGATTTATGGTGCCAAATAACACTTGAGGTACAAGAATATACCACTACCAGCCCCATTTTAGTGAAGGATTGAGAAGCACCTACAAATTCAGTGCTAGCTTATTTATCAAATGTGCTGTCTAAAAGGCTGCTACATGCACATCATCTTGAGTGCCTGTTGGGTGGATGAAGAACACTATTGAAGGTTTATTGGACAGACAAGAAAAACAATTTTGAACTTGCCTGCTATTGTAATCATCCCTATAAAAAAAAACATGCTATTATTTTTCTGTCTTGCACGACAGAAAAGTCCAAATCTTACTAATTAACAATGGTGTATTTGGCTTATTTGCTTCAGTTGTGATCTAATACATTGGAAATCATTCCAAATATGCAAAAAAACGCAGATTCGAAAACAAATTGGGGCCCGTTCTGGAAATGTCCCCCTAACCCAAGGTTTCCCAACCTGGGGGACCCTTAAGAAGGGGGTCGCGATCGTTAAATTAAATGAAAATGAAAGTACTTGCCCAAAAGGCAGGAACAGAATTGGCAATAATATAACTATGTCAAGCAAGCCAAACTGATTTTTGCAATCTTTGATTAATCAATTGAATTTGTATTTGATTAGTAAAATTTCTGTGCACTTCGTGTGCAAATCAGTATAAATTGTCACCTACAGGACTGTTCAAAGACCAAAACTGAACTTGACTATAATGAAATTAGGAATGTCAAGCAAGCCGAACTGATTTTGCAGTGTTTCTTTAATCAATTGAATATGTATTTGATTAAAATTTCTGTGTGCTTAGCGCGCAGATCAGTATAAATTGTCACTTACAGAACTGTTCAAAGACCAAAAATGAACATGATTGTAATGAAATTAGTGGTGTTTTTGCACACTTGTTCAGGAATGGAGAGCACCATGCCTTTAGAATGCCACAACCAAAATTTTTAAGAATTGCCCTTCCCTGTCATCAGTAGATTCAGCTAGCTTCCGGCCGCGATAGGCAACCTTTTTGCAAGCCCCTTCCCCTGGCTTGCCGATGACGTATCTCTCCACAACACCTTCATTTTTTTCTTGACTGGTCAAATTTCTTTTTGACAATATATTATTTTGAATAATGGGGGTTGCCGCAAGCTAAGTGTCAAGAAATGGGGTCTCGGGACAAAAAGGTTGTGAAACCCTGTTCTAACCCTAAAGGTGCCAAACGCCAATAAATGCTAATGCACTGAATGTGAAAAATGCACCTCCCAGATGTAGCAATTGTGTCATCAAGTGAAGACACATATGGGTACGAAATTGCTGCCAGCGACACCATTGTAACGTGCTATCCCCGCTCATGGGATTGGGACCCTATGGTCCATATGCACAAAAAGTTAGACCTGGTTTAAGTCAAAATTCATTTTGCCTCAAATTGATAGTTATTCACATTTTTTTCATAAAGTAACTAGCAAATTTGAAAGATTTAAATGCAAATTTCAAAATACAAATACCTTGTGTCAGTGTAAAGGAAAATGTCTTTTCTGGTGGGACAAAATTAAACTTAGACCGGGTCTAAAGTTAGACCCGGTCTAACTCTTGTGCATACTGACCTGGGCCCTGGTTTGAGACCAGCTACCCTCATCAACAGATTTTGTTAGAAACCTGATAGGGGTGACGGATTAGCCGCTGACAACCCGGCCTCGGGAAAGCCAGTTCTGGTTACCAGGATACCAGTGGCAGGCTCTCAAGAAAACCTGACCTGACCTATCATTGTGTTTTTCCCATTTTGCAATTTCAACCCCCCTCAGGTAAGTGTGTGTAAATATGTTTACGAGCAAGTGTAATATTTAGGGCAAAATATTTGTCGGGATTGTAATGCATTTGTCAGGTTTTTCCCAATTTGGCAAAGTATCCAGATCATTTTGTAAAACCTCAGCCATCTGCAAAGAAGGGAGAGTGTGGCCCACTGGTTAGGATATTCGCCTTTGGTGCAGGAGGTCCCCGGTTCAAACACCGGTAGGGCCACTAGCTGGGATTTAATCTGATACTAAATTCTGAATTTGTATAAGTACTATTGAATAAACCTAGAATTCCGCTCTCCCGGTGGTTCATTTTTACTTGGGCAAATGAAATGAGAATATCCCATCCTTTGGAGGGGACGTCGCCTATACATGTATATCACAGTCAGTTTCGAGAAGAGTAGGGTGGTTACCCCTGATTGTCCCAAGCCGTCCTGGTCAGTTTCGAGGGATACCCCAAGTAGAGTGGGTATACCACTATTAGGTATATCTCTGATGTCTCAGTCCTCTAAATTGTAATAAATAAAAAAAACTTGCGATGACAGGTTTTCAGGGAGGTCATTTAAAAATAACAGAAACAAAAGGGGCCTAAGACCGTTCCTTGGGGAACACCTGATCGGACAGGGACCCACTGAGTGGTCGTTACCCACGAAAACCCTTTGATCGTGTTCTTTGGGTCAACGATGGGTGTTATTTTTGAGCCGTAACACAAACCTTACCTCTTGCTACCTCTTTTGACATGTCATGATATTACAATGATGACACAATGTCCTAGTTAACAAAAAAGTACCAGTTAGGACACTTTTAAAAAACAGTTTCACTGTTAATGTTGTACGCATTTCAACCTCACTTAAGGTCTGAGTCTTGTGGATGCCATGTTCACCAATAGATAGGTAAAACTGCACATATGTGCTTAATCTGCTAATCTTCAGTTTCAGCCCCGTTTGACCCAACTGAAATGGTTGCCGTATCAAAAGTGTAACACTGGTTTCTCAGGCATCAAAATATTCTAAAATGTTAAAATTTGTATTGGCAAAGGGCTGCAACTTGGTCAAATTACTTTGCATAACATACTAAAATAGTCTGCAAGTTAGTACCTAACTATCTGTAAAAGAGGACAATGGGCCATTTGAAAAAATGGGATAACCTCACAATTTTCAAATGGATTATTTTTGCCATGGTTTGGTAAATACATTAGCCCTCACCTGTGAAATGAAATGACCCAAATCCACGATTTTTTATTAATGACTCGGCAAAATTATCAGTAGCAGGGGCGGTTGGTGCCAGACTCCATTTTTCTGGGGGGCCCAAAGGGGGCGTAGTTGATTTTTTGGGGGGAAGTGAAAATCTGGGGGTCAAAATATCCATCATTTTTCTTTCAGCCGTGGGGGGGCATTGGGGAAAGAATTTTTGGGTGGGGGCAAATGTTCCCCCATGCCATCCCCTGCCACCGCCACTGTGTTCAGTAGATGACAGAAATGGTGTTTAACCAAAGAAACACCATGGAGCCTGATTTCCATGGGCATGCACCGTTTGACCAGTCTGTAAACTTTGTGATTTTAATTCAATGAGGCACGAGTTTTGACAAAAAATATCAACGGCACCACAGTTTTGACAACTGTTTGGAAAATTTATTCCACAAGCTACATTCGTGCCATTTTAGGAAATTTCATGTGGGAAATATGAATTTTCCTCAGTAAAAATTGAATTTTACACAGGTTTCTATATGGAGATATGGGGCACTACAGAGAGCACTATAATATACAAATCGATTTTATATATGGCAAGATTCTGCAATGGATTTTTCTGATTTTTAATGGGGTATAGCTCTTGCATGTCTCTACTCAATTGTCAAAATTGTGTTGCCACCTTCTAAAATTGTTTAAAAATCAAAGAGATGATTTACAGGGGTCATCAAACAGTGAGAATGATTCTTGTGATCTGGCAAATGATATTTTGGTGTAATATTAAGGCAAGGGGAAAAATAAATTGGTTTGATGCCCTTCCCTCAAAAAAATTGGGTCGGTAGGATGAGTCCTTGCTTAATTTTTTTTTTTTAGATTTTTTTTAAGGAATAGAGAATATTTCAGAGGTTAAGATTATGCAAAGCTGGTTTTTGTACATGTATAGTCACTATGTCTGTACTGTACAGTAGCTTAAATCGTGAATGACACAAAGGGTTTAAGGCTAGCCAAAAGATGTCACACTGTGCCATGGGCCAACTACGTACAGATTTCAGGACATGCAAAATCATCAAACAGACCCATTAAATGTCTGCGAAATGTACAGAATATATAAGTTCCCGTGCCAGCAGTATACGAAACGGCGTACACGCCACCATGTTGGTTGTTTTGAAAAACTCGGCTACCGACCAGCAATCAGCGAATGGACGCAACCCCAAATACCCAAAACATTTTCTTCATATTCTCTACTTTGTAACATAAAAAAAGATTCTATTTATTTAATTTTTGTAAAATCAAATTTGATTTTAACTTATTGTCGATTGTATATGTATATTTGCCATAGTTTACCAGTGTCCCCGCCGAACGAGTTTCGGAACGGGGACATTAAAATGCGCGCGTCCGTTCGTCCGTCCGTTGGGGGGGGGTTTTTTTCCGTCCGTCGTGACCAAAAAATGTTAACCATGTTGTATACCATTTATCTGGAGTTCCGTAAGGGCGACAAGAGGTAACTTTGTTGAAAGAAGCGGCAGTTGATGAATTCTCGACCTGATTAGATGTGGCCCCGTAAAATATGCTAAGTAAGTATCTACTTTGCATAATTATGAGAATTTTCCTGGCAAGGCCTGTTTACAAGTTTCTGGAGTTCCGTCAGGCGTATTTATAATGATGATAACTTGGTGGATGGAAGCGACTGAGAGTTCTTGACTGATTAGATCTTGGGGCTTATTTCGGGCATATTGAGTATGGCAAATGAGAGAATTAATATGCAAAAATCAGCGTAATTGCTATATTTTTAACTGGACATTGGATACTCAAAATTCTGAAGCCCTGCATAATAGCCTATCATGGGCCACTCTTTTTTTGCAATTTGAAAGTATGTGATATGTGGCTATGGTATGCAAATGAGTAATTAAATATGCGTAATTGTGGATCTCATGAAACGGGGCATAGGGAGGACAAAAAAGGAGGAAATAATGAGAAGAAATAGGCCAGGTAAAGGGAGGGGGTGTGACGGGGGTGGGGAGGGCGGGCTGGGTTGTTGCGGGAGGGGGATGGGGGGTGGGGAGGGGGGGGGGTGTGGGGGAGGGCGGTGGGGGTGTGGAGGGTAGTGTGTGGGGAGGAAGGGTGGCTATTGCCGGGGTGTTGGGGAGGGGGTGGGTATGGGGTGTTGGGGAGGGGGTTGGTATTGCGGGGGTTGGGAGGGGGGGTGGGGGGTTTGATGGTGTTGGGGAGCGGGGGGGGAGTGTTGCGGGGTGTTGGGGAGGGGGTGTGGGAAGGGGTAGGGTGGGGAGGGATGGGAAGGAAGGGAGGGGTGTTGAGGGGGGTGGGTGTTGGGAGGGAATGGGGGTTGCGGGGTTGTTGGGAAAGGGGAGGCGTGTTACAGGGTACTGGGGTGGGTTGGGGATTGAGGTGGTAAGGAGGGGGTGGGGGTGGGGTGTTGTGGGGGGGTGTTGGGATGCGGGGGGTGTTGGGGAGGGTTGTGGGTGTGGGAGGGCGTGGGGTTTTGTGGGGTGTTGGGGAGGGGGGGTGGAGTGTTGCGGGGGTATTGGGGAGGGGTTGGTAGGGAGTTAGTTTGAAAGTTGCATGTTTATCAATGTTATGATCGCAAACATTCGGCGGGGACATTATTTTACGCATCGCGTAAATACGATGTTCGCCTTGTTTCAATGATGCAAGAACCATCCATTGAATTGAAACCGTTTGGCTATTTAAGAGCAATGGGGAGATCCGCCCAGGTGACTGTCTACGGCGAATTCGGCGACGAAGTGTCATAAAAATCCTTACATACCATTTTGGTTAAAAACTTAGATTATAGTACATATTATATCACCTTTAATTTGTAAAATCCAAGTTGAAAGTGCAAAAATCGTACTCGAAAGCTGCCGGATTACTTTCTAATACTAGTTGGATTGTGCATCGCCATATTTGCTGTTAATGCACGCGCACAAACTATTTCGGCCTTACTGCGCAGGTGCATAAGCCACCGAGAACATTTCAGATTAATACGCACTGCGATGTCAAATTTTCCTTGCAGTTTTAGGAAAAGTTGCGTTTTTAAACCCGTGTATCCTAAAGACGAGGCTTGGCTATAATTGGACACAAATCGTATGCAAGTCTACTCATCACCATTTGGCCTAATTTCAAGATGGCAAATGAAGCCGATGAAACTGGGTTGATTTTTCTGGCGTGGTGTGTAATCTCAAGTGTTGATTTTTTTCTAAAAAATCCAACTTTAACTGATTCATGTAACAGAAAAAATTCCCTGATAGTTTTTTTTTTTTACCTGCTGGTTTTAAAGAAGTAATTGGCAAAATAAAAAGCAAACCTCGCCGTATTGGTGAAATCGCCACTGAAATAAGGCGATATCGCTCGATTGAGCGTTTATACTGGACTGACGTATTTGGACACAACTCTATCATGTCATGATTCGGGCGCAAAGCAAGGGCAATTGCTACGACCTGGAGGGGGGGATATATATCAGATTTTCATCGTTTATAAAACACATTTTAGAAAAATTAATGATTCCAGCGTCCATAAAATTTCTCAAAATTGAGAACTTCCACTCTAAAACATAAAACAAACGCGACCCGGATTTTTTCGATTGTGGTAGGTCGGGAAGGGTAATCAAACAATTTTTTTCTTGGCCTAAGCTTTTCATACTGAGCCGGTGATCGATTGACTTTTGCAATTGATCGCCATTTTTGAAGACTAGTACTAGTGCAGCCGTTTTTCTGAATACTAGACGCGCATGCGGTATTATACAAATATGGACGTTCCATGAGGGGAATTAGTCAAAAATCTATTGACCCGAGGGTGATCTCGAGGCCGTACTATTTTCCCGAAGTGGATATGAGGGAAAATGGTACGGTCTCGAGATCACCCAGAATCAGATAGATTTGACTATGGCCAAAATAATAAAGGGGACAGTTATATACCTCATAATGATCCTTTCTGCTACAGTAACGAGACCACGGCCAGGGCAGAACAGGAACAGAAAAATTACTATACCGGCCAGAAACAGAAAAGGTATTATATCCCTCATGAACATATTCATGCTATTACAAGTGAATATTTTGTAATTTTAACCAAAAAACAAAAAATTAGTTTAACTATTTGCGAGAAAGAGGCGAAAGAGAGGAACAGGCAAGAGACGCTTATTTTCCCTAGGGAAAATAGGCGCATCTTTCCCTCTAAGCCTCGATACCCGTGTTATCAGTTCCTTATCGGTTCTTTCCGTGTGGTCAATTACGACTAGCTACGACTTTTGACGTTATGCAATGAGAGTGCACAGGGACTTCTTATGCCATGAATCTATACCAGTCGCAAGGAGGTAGCGATTTTTTTATGACATCACTTCCCTCGCTGATTGGAAAAAAAGCGACTGCCGATATCTAATCGTGAGTCGCTAGCTACCAAGCGACTTGACGCAAGCCCACGCAAGCCAGTTGACTTGAATTCAACTCAATCGCCCGAACGCTCCCAGCACTTTGACGCTGGAAACGATTGACAAAACGCTGCGTTTTTTCACTAGCGATTGCAGTGCATGCTGCGACGGCAAGGATCTCAGGGCATTACTTGTTTCTCAACGTATGTGTACGTTCGTATTAGTTATTGCTCTGAAAGGAACTTTGACGCATTGTTGAGGCTATTTCGTCGACACCCGTAGCAACAACATGGCTGCGCCCAGTTGCAATAACACCGGTGGGAAACCTTCTGCACATATAGTGAGAATACAAAAAAAAATAATTACGTATGTTCTGTCAGTGTTCGAGGAGTTGTGTAAATAACACCGGTGATTCCCGCGGTGATTTTTATTTTAATGCCATGGAATGGACAACACTGATATGATCTCAACGATGCATCACTGCATGACTGTGCACGGAAACAGAAAGGTGAGCTATACATGCTATATGCAGTAAATTCCGGGAGTAAATTCGGTACAGACTTCAGCGGCATTATTTACCGAAAAAGGTGTAGATATCGTAAGTGGGGCGGACTTTCCTCGCCTAAAAGGCAGTCAATGCTCAAGCTCTGCCTAGCCTAGCCTAGCTTAGCCCTAGGCTAGCCTAGCCTAGGCTACAGAGTACAGTACAGGCAAGGCCTATTTTTTGTTAAGTAGGCCTCAGGCTCAGTTTCACTTTTAACCAATCAATGAACAAAAATATATTCATGTAGGATATAAAACAAATATTTAATGATCTTATTCGGGATCTTTGTGGAATCATTGGTCCCCTCAGTCTTGGGAAAATGGTACCCCACGCCCTCCAGTTCACCTCCGGGGCCAATAGATTCCACAAGATCCCTCATGATCATTAAATATTTGTATACTATACCGGGCAAAAAAGGTACTATATGCTTTTAATGCAAAAATAGTGAAACTATACCATGTCATGTGACTTTCATTTAACCAATCAGATGACAAGGATCTATCTATGAGGTAAATAAAGCGCCTTAGTTACATGTAAAATTTTTACAAAGGAAGGATTTAATGAGCTGCTGCTTTCACAAAATACTCCTTTTTGAGGTATTTACAGCAGTGGTTGGAGTTGACTTTTTTAATGCTGAGGTACACGGCCATCTTTTAAGCGATATGACTTGTCATCTTGGTTTGTTTCCGCACAGAAATTTTGAGTTTTCCGCTCATGAAATTGGACGGACTGAGTAAGGAAATTCAACATGGCGAATAGACTCTTACGTAAGTGCATTTAGTGGACGAATGTGTGCTGTTTTTTTTTTTTTTTTTTTTTTTTCATGTTCATTGATTGGTTAAAAGTGCGTCACATGACCACAAATAGTTTAACTATTTGCGAGAAAGAGAGCGAAAGAGAGATCACAGGGAAATAGACGCCTATTTTCCCTAGGGAAATAGGCGCCTATTTCCCTCTAGCCTCGATACCTGTGTTATCAGTTCCTTTATCGGTTCTTTCCCTGTGGTCAATACGACTAGCTACGACTGTTGACGTTATGCATGAGAGTGCACAGACTCTTATGCCCATGATATACTACCAGTCGCAAGGAGCGTAGCGATTTTTTTATGACATCACTTCCGTCGCTTATTGGAAAAGCGACTGCCGATATCTAATCGATGAGTCGCTAGCATACCCAAGCGACTTGACGCAAGCCCACGCAAGCCAGTTGACTTGAATTCAACTCAATCGCTCAGACGCTCCAAGCGACTTTGACGCTGGAAGCGATTGACAAAACGCTGCGTTTTTTCACTAGCGATTTTGCAGTCGCACGCTGCGACGGCAAGTAATGCAAAAATAGTGAAACTATACCATGTCATGTGACTTTCATTTAACCAATCAGATGACAAGGATCTATCTATGAGGTAAATAAAGCGCCTTAGTTACATGTAAAATTTTTACAAAGGAAGGATTTAATGAGCTGCTGCTTTCACAAAATACTCCTTTTTGAGGTATTTACAGCAGTGGTTGGAGTTGACTTTTTTAATGCTGAGGTACACGGCCATCTTTTAAGCGATATGACTTGTCACCTTGGTTTGTTTCCGCACAGAAATTTTGAGTTTTCCGCTCATGAAATTGGACGGACTGAGTAAGGAAATTCAACATGGCGAATAGACTCTTACGTAAGTGCATTTAGTGGACGAATGTGTGCTGTTATTTGAGGAAGCACAACAGCAATATATGTGTCAGAGTTGGCTAAGTATAATGAATTTGGTGGCTGGTCTGAAGTCTACAGATGGCAATCGATCGGAGAAGTGATCGATCACCGGCTCAGTGTGAAAAGCCTTAATTAATGAATCTGTCTGTGTACTTACGTCATGATTGCACCTGCAGCTTTTGCCCTCACATCTGTGTCCTGATCACCTAGCAACTCAACTAATGGTGGAAGTGAATTCACTTCACAAGCCTTGTTCTTGCCATCCAGAGGTACACTGTTAACAAAGTATTAAAAAAGAACTGAAGTTCATGTTGAACTGATGTTTTACCCAGCTGGAACCACTTCTACCTTGTAAATGCAGAGTGAAATTTCCCATAAAGTTGATTGGCCAAGATTTGGCGTGTTAAAGCTTTTCAGCCTGTGTTGTAACTATCCTATCATATCACACGATACACAGCAGATGAGGCTAAAAACAATACCTTTATTCTCATTCTTTAAAGGTCCCAGGAAATGAGATGATAAACCTGGTCCAAATCTTTACGGGGCATTCCATTCCAATAAACAGGGCCACCAAAAAGAATACACTACCAGTGACATCATTAGTGAAACTATTGATTTTCAGTCAGTGCCATGAATAGATTCACACCAGTCACCTGGAATTTTCTATTACCTGAAAAATCAATAGTCACTAATGATGTCATCACCAACTCAAATATTGAATGCTTTCTCGCCCCTCCTTGTAGACTTGACACAAACCACATCAATTCTATTTGCATTTCCTGGGACCTTTAACACTTTTATTTGAATATAAAGGAAGACTTTGCCCAATGGAATAATCAGCTTTATAAATTGATCAATCCCATTGTTACTATGTAGCTTAAATTGGCTTAAAGTCCACACACCATGAAATTATGATTATATATCAATAACAAGCTGGTGACCTTACGAAATGAACAGAATAAAGTTTCGATTTTTATCTGTCTTTATAAAGCTTTGGGGGCTTAAAAACTGTCAAGTAGTAGTAGTAAAACCAAAGTTTTAAATCCGGTTTTGTCCCCGCAACCAGGGGTGGCCGGATTCA
>JAMKCH010056832.1:0-18700 GCA_023653785.1 Ophioderma brevispina | reverse complement strand
TAAAATGCCCCAAAAACCACCTTCGGCCCACATTGGCAATTTCACATCATGCCTAATCTGAAAGTAGACATAATAAGCTTTCCATTAATGTATGATGCAGGTGTATGTAGGGCGGGACTATTAAATCGACTAAATTGTTGATGCTGCTCTTCGCCTAACTGTTTGATTACACAATGTTTCTTTGTAGTTTTCATGAAGTATTTGTTTTTGAACAACATATTTTTAACGCCTTTGGCTTTTCGTATGTTGCCGCCATCATTTACAATAGAATACATATTTGGTCTTAATCCTACATATTCAATGAATGGCGCACCCGCGCATTCATCTTTCATTTTGCCAAGCACCTTTTTGTTTGTAGTGCTGTGTAAGAAGTGATCTTTGAAGTAGGCGCCTGTGTTATATAAATCAGCATTATAAGCCATATCTATGTACACGTTATCGGTTTGTATTTGAATCAGGAATGCATCAGTATCGGTGTAAAGCAGGCATACATTATCACCATATCGCCTTTTCATTTGATTATAGAAGAAGTCACACATCAGTAGCTTGTTCAAATCAAGAATACTCATTCCCACATTAACAGGTCGGTTTAGAACTAATCTATCTTTGTACATGTGTATTCCTGCAAGATCGTTGTCAAAGATCTTTTGTCGGGCAAATGATGGTTTTGCTATAAGCTTTCGTAGTTTATCATCTTCGTGTGCACGTATAGTGTGGTCCCTGGGGTTTTTGACCCGGAAAAAATTGATATTGAGCTGATTTTTGCACCAGATAAGCAGAATGCATCATACAACAACACATCCAAAATCCCCATAAATCCCCCTTGGGGAAATTTTTTTATCCAAGATGGCCGCCAAATTAGCTATATTTCAGCTTTTAAAGTAGATGTTGATGATTTTAGTGTTTTGGAATGTGTTTTGGGGGTCAAAGAATCCAATTATGTACAAATCTAAATCACTGATGACTTCCTTCACGCCAAAATCCAAAATGGCTGCCATTTTATATAATTAGCTATATCTCATGTTTTTGAATATGTTTTGAGGATCAAAGAATTCAGTTTTTGTTTAAATCTAATTCATTGATGTTTTTCCTTAACTCAAAAGTCCAAATGGCCACCAAAATGGCTGCCAACTTGCTGTCATTACATATAATAATCTTCTCACTGACATATACTTTCCTTTGCAGTCTCCTGCAAGGAAGCTCGGTCAAACTGGCGTATCTAGAGGAGGGTTGTTTAAAAGCAATAAAGCCGAAAAGGGATTGTTCTATTACCAAATAGTAGTAATTTTAGTTCATCTTAGGTCTATTCGAAAAGAGGACTTGGGTGTTATGGTATTTGAACTTAATCAGAAAGCAATTTGCCAAAACTGCACAATGAGAAAACAGGACGCCGCTCAATATATAATACTCATTCGAAAAGGAATGGTCTTAAAAGTTGAGTATAATGCAGTTTTCGTGTATGTCACATAAAAGCATGATGGATTTTTGTTAACAAATTTATAGGCCTACACGTACGTATTGCCAGAATTGGTCATTGAAACAATAGGCATATATTATTTCTATTTTACAACCAAGTACCAGAAATGGAAACTGTAGTGTGAAAGAAAAATATAAAGATGAATCCCGAAATTAGGAAGAAAAACAGTTGGGTGTGAAAAACACCTCAAGAGGACTTCTTTATACATAATTCAGGTTCCGTCTTTTGTACACGTTCCCTTTTACAAAAAAAAAATTTTCTCTATATTATTTATATCTATTTATTTATTCACTATTTATTTTATTCAGTTTATAATTATTTAGTCATGTGTATTTTCGTTATATTTATATTCTTTTCCTTGTTCTGAAAGTGAGATAAAGCAAATTATGTGTAATTGCGGCCATTTTGATTTCAACGTAAGGAAACATGGAAATTAGATTTAGACTAAGTCATCAACACATCTACTTGAGAAGCCAAGATATAGCTAATATATGCAATTCAGCTTTTTGGCGGCCATCTGGATAACATTTTTCACCGAAGGGGATTCATGGGGATTTTGGATATGTTGTTTTTATGATGATTTCTGCATGTCTGGTTAAAAAATCAGCTCAATAAAATTTTTCCACGAAAGTATTGAAGTTCTTCTTCAGGGACTATACTAGTACTAGTTTAATATCTACAAGCTTTTGTAGATCATCCATAGTTTACCCAAAACACAGAATTATTCATGAGTTTGTACGGGTTTCTAGAAATTGTAGTTGCTTGTTTCTTAGCTCGGTGTTCATACTAATATAAGGTTCCATCCATGGACTTTGATTGAATGCAAGGACACGGTGAAATTGTTTCAAGCGCATTCCTAAAGACAATTACAACTGCAAATTTCTGCAGGTGTACAACATACTTGGTTTTGCCTTTCAATGCGCAAGATTTCTTGATCTTTGTTAATTTTGTTTTCACCCAAGAGTGCCATTACCAGGGGGCAGGCAAGGGCAACCTGCATCGCAATGCTTATAAAAAAATTATGCATGTCAAATAGTTTAGAGGATCAATAACACCCCAGGGTGAACCACGTAAATAATATGCTGCACGGGACCCACAAGAGGAGGGTGGTAACTATGGGGGGTCAAATGGTTAAATTGCTCTAAATCTAATGTAATGTAGCTCAAATTATTCCTTAGGACCCAGAGTAAAAAAAAGTCAATTGGGGGTCACATGCATGTGGTGCCTTACTTTCCAAGATATTTGGGAAAATAGGATAAAGGTCATTTTATTCAAGGGAAAGGTTCACATTGTATACCAAGATTCTTGTAAAAAAATAGCAAAAAAAAAAAAAATTTAATTTTAACTGATTCAAATATGAAATGCTTTGCATTTTTGGCTTATCTTTTGTTATATGGAAGGGGTTCAAATTTCCCTGGAGGACTCTATGGGGATGGGGAATTATACCCCTCCCTATATTAAAGGGAACCAACCCTATGCAAAATAAAAGGCATATTGAATCAGTAAAAGTAAAATTTTTTTTTTGGATATTTGTTACAAAAGAAGAAATCTGGTATTACAAAGGTTGACCTTTCTTGAGAAACCAAATGACCTTTTGCCTATTTCCCAAATATCTTGGAAAGGAAGCACCCACACGCATGTGACCCAAATGACTTTTTACTCCTGGTTACCTAAGGGAATAATTTGAGTAGCATATTCATTAGATTGGAGCAGTTTAATTGTTTTAAACATTGACCCCCATAGTAACTGACCCTCTCGTAACACCCCCGTGCAGCTGATTGCAGCATGATGAAAACGTGTTCCCCACCCTTAGGAATGTACTTATGCAGAGAAAGTACCAGATAGGCACCGTTTTTATAGCATGAGATGTCAGTTTGCAATGGCATTTAGTGGTTTGCCCTCCCTACTTTGATAAGGAGAAGATTCCAAATTGTATATTAATCTGCATTCACCACCGGGAAATAGGGGACTGTGGTAAAGACTGAAACATCGCCCGAACCATGGAAGGGTGTTTGCATCTAAATACATTAAGTAGTTTGTTTGCTCTTGCGGGTTAAAATTGGAGTAAGTGGGTTGTTAGAGGTGCATTTAGACAGTTTGGACACTGACTAATTCCACCACGGAGGCCTTTTTCAATTAAAGAGAAACATGCCGTAATCTGTTAGTAATTTAATTTCCAACTGAATGCCTGTCTTTTTCAAAAGTGTGTGTATCCCAACTTAGTCATGGGGAGTTAAATCAGGGTTCAATTCATATTGGTCTATTAAGGCAAGTGTTCTGAAGTTTTCGAAGACGTCTGCCAAGAGGAGAACGTCAGTTCTAAGATTACAGGACCATGGTAATCTTCCTAGACTTTTACAAGCGAATATATGACATAAATTTGGCATGTTGATAGTCTTCTTCGGAAATTACACTCGTCTGTAAGTCCACTGTTAAAACTCTCCATGGGGGGGGGCAAGTGCATCTCGTAGAAAAAATCTGCAAAATGTCCATGTATCATATGGAGACGCCTTTTCTAAGGAGCAATTGGCCGTCGGAATTGGTTAGGTTCAAAACAGTTTGTAAGCGGAAAAAGGTCTTTTATGGTTTAGTCGATTTATTATTTTTCAGAGACGCCAACAAAAAAGTGCACACTATCGAGAAACCTTAAAAGTTGGCCGGAAGAGATGAGGATGTATTTTTACCAAAGTTATGGGAGAATGCAGTTTATATGCCTTCTGTTGGCTAATAGATTGCATTATCAAATGTGCATCGTATCTTCTGAGATTGTGAAAGAAAGGATTACATGTCATGTCCGTCCAACTGGACGTGTACAATCTAAGAAAAATCCCCAGCACAAACATATTATTCTTGATTTGGTTGTTTGTCTGAACTTTAATTTATATACTATGAGATAACATAAATTCAGATAAGTCAGCAAACTAATATTAAACATACAAACAAGTGAAATAAGCACTCATTGATTTTTTACAGACTCTGTTTTGAGGAAAAGATTTGAGAAGAAAACTGCACTCTGACCTGTATTCATTGAAGCATTGACTAATTCTATTACAACTATGAAAAATCCTTTGTGTTGACCTCAACAACTGGATACGCTGTATTGTTGGCATATGGGCTCTATTTTGATAATGAGATTCCTCTGCCACCAACCATGACAACGTTATGTGTAATACAAGCTATGAACTAACTGGGACTAATAGGTGATAAAAAGAAAATATTCGTCGGCCGCGTTCACATACTGGACGTATTTGCAAAATGCGCATTTCGAGAAAAAAAACGGCCTTTGAAGATTTTGCGATTTAATTTGCCCCACAAGTTTATTAAAAACATATATTCAATGAAAACCTAGTGAAAAATCGCCAGAAGTTAAATTTAAATATATTTAACAATCAGCTGCCATTTGATTTAATATGCGAAAAAGATGATGGAAAAATACCGATCACTATGTGAAACGACAAAATAGCATTTCAATGTGTAAATAACAAATATGACGCGAAAAGATGTCGTTAGTGACCGTATTAGCGCAACACGCGTCACCTAGTGAAAACGACAGAATACCAATTCTACTGAACTGCCAAAATACGTCGTACAAATTACGTCACTATGTGGACGCGGCGAATACTTGAAATGCAGAAGATACATTGTTATGGAACCTTGCGCAGTTCGATAGATTTTCGCAAATAGTCGTTATGTGATGCGGAAAATATAAAACGTTTGTAAATATGTCATTAATAGTTAATTAATTATTTTCCTAATGCGTCACTTGGCGTTAAGGTTGGTGAATATGTTAGAATAGAAACAAAACTAAAGTACATGCCAAATTTCTCCGAAAGTCCAAAATGTCGAAGACGTCACTATGTGCGCGGCCGACGATTATATATTGCCAAAATAGTCAAAAATCGTAAAAATCAAGTTCAACTAAAGATAAGAATACAAATTTGACAGTGATATTTCCTTATTAACACACAAATGTTTTTTTTTCAGGAGAAAGGACTCTAAAACAAGACTTGAGCAGAGTGAGCATGTTTTGGAAGATACATTGTAGAGACCCACGCCACCTGCGCGCGCGCGACGCGAGCTCGCACCCGCAAACACTCAGCATTTCAGAACTATCCCCAAAAGAACAGTATTTGATGCTGTTCAAAACATTGGTAAAATTAACATATCTGCGCATAATTTTCAGGCGAAAAGAGGACTAAAAAGAAGACATGGCAGAAAGAAACGAGCATGTTTTGAAAAGGAAATTGGAGAAAGGAAAATTCATAACCACCCAAAGAAGGAATCATAGCTATTTTTGTTCAAATAGCCTATAGCAAGACTTAATTGACGGAAACGATCATGAATATCAATGAAAAAACGACGAATTTGCTTTTTTAAACGCCGGTTGTTGAAAGTAATCATAGTCCGGCAGGTATCATAGTCCGGGCTTCCATAGCCGGCGGACAACGGAATAAAACGTGAAAACTAATGTTGCGTATAAAGAGTCAACTGATCGATTGCCTATTGTTCACCATTTTTCCCGGGACTGTGAGCCCGGAGGGCATATCTCCTGGCACACTTGCTATCGATTAATTGACGCCGAATCGACGGTAATGGACAGAAAAAATCAATGACACAAGGTTGAAATACAGTTGGGACACAACATCAAAATTGAATATTTGATACAGAATAATTTAAATTGGTTTGGGCTTTCGAGATTCCAAGATTTTTCAGTGACGAATTTCAGGGGTGTATTGATAAAAATCAATTGCACACGTGCGAAAAATAACTGGGAAAACCTATAATAAAAATATCCCAATGAAATATGTATTGCAAACCACAGATATAGAACGGAGATTCGGTCTGGTCGCCATTGTTTGTCGGGGCATGGACGCGCAATTGGGGGTATTCGTATAGATGATGGGAAATTTGGTTATGTTTATGGCGCCCCCCGTTGGTGTATAAGAGAGATACTGGAAGGCAAAAGCACCTATACCTTGCATGGGGGGAAATGCTGTTTTTGCTTGTAACTGTTGTTTCGAATTAAATAATACTAACTCTTCTTATCACGAATATAGCTAATGCTACCAGCTGCCATGTTGTGACCAATGGTTGATCAGGAAAGATTGGAAGTAATTTATAACCAGATTATCTGTGGTCTGTCACAGAAAACTACTGTAATATTTCCTGACCAGAAAACAACAGAGGGCGTCCTGAATGTCAACAAGGTGAAGTCATAGGTCACATCATCTATATGTTTGCAAATGCATTTACGCGTCTCGGAATCTGTCGTTAGCGTATGCGTTGGCAGGCGTCTTTCAGCGTTAACTCATAAACGCGTGTCTGTGGTATGCTCCAGCATACTTCGAAGAAATATTTTTCATGATGCTGGTGCCTTTGTATTTTGCATGTCGACAAAAAAAACGCATCCTTGTTTATTTTATGATGATTATCCAAGAATACACTTCAGTGACCAGTGTATGTTGATTAGCCATTGTTGTTCAGTGAAATATATCCTACGAATCAGTCTCCAGTAAGGGTATCTGAGGCAGAGAGCACAAATTGTATAACCTGCACGCCAAACAAAGATTAAGATAGATAACCTTGCACTCGAAACAAAAGAATCTTGCTAATTTGTGCACTCAGTCTTCTGGTGACTTTCAGACAAACCTCTTGAAACACGAGAATGATTCGTAAAAAACAATGCTCTGAACAACAGTGGATAATCAATATACAACAGATTACCAATATGTCCATCAAGCATCGTTAAGGGTGGTTGACAAAAGTTATCCTAATGTGTGTAATGGCGTCGTGTGAGTGACTTTTCAATTCCCCAGTTCTCGGACCTCTATATAATATTTTTTTTGCCAATTCAAAGAAAAACTATGGAGTTGATAAAGTAAGTTTATGATCAATTGAAGAAACCGAACTTTTCAAATAGAAATGAATAATCGTACTATCACGTGAAAAACATATTTTTTAAAAAGAAATTTAACAAAGTATTCTAGTATATCAACCTGAAAATAGGGTATTCTATATACAATATGGAAAACGTAGATTTTCAAAAAACTTTGTTTATTAGTCGATAATTTTTTTATGAATGACAAAACTTTTCAGTCAATACTTATAGCTTTTCTTGTTAAACTAAGTTTTCAATAAAAAAAAAAAAAAGTTTTCAACCTAAGAACTAAATTTTAGTTGAGGAAAACAAAGCTTCGTTAAATCCTTTACGAATTTCCCGCTAAAAATAATTAAAAAGTTAATTATGACCAAAACTCGTGTAAACGAAGTATGAGGATGTAGCCTTGCACGACTTGGCATATAACTATAACTACTGTTGCCACGTAGAAGAACCGGCACCCATCGAACAGTGGCGTAGTCAGGGGGCAGGGGAATCTTGCCCCCCCCGGCACTCAACTTTTTTTGAGGTAGGAATGTGAGGCCCCGATTTCCGAACTTGGGGGCTTGAGGAAACTGATTTGTGTCTCCGAAAGTAGGGGGCTTGGTAACTGAAATTGAGAAATTTACAGGCTTTCTTGGGAGCTGAAATTTGGCCTAAAATTCCTGATTTGAGGCCAACATTTCTGAAAAGGGGACCTTAAGAATGAATTTATGCTTCAAACTGGGGGGGGGTTCTGGGAACGGCTGGAGAGATGCGAAAAAGGGGGGTGTAAGGCGCACATACCCGTTACTCGTTCCAATTTGTCAGTGCCCCCCGGAGCTTTACCTCCCCTCTCTGCCCCTGAAAAAATGGTGATTTGTCTATTACGTGTGTCAATAAATATAAAAAACAACATAGGCCTATACTATATACTATACTAACAAATTTTAATGTATTGCATAATTGGAGGAATTTAGGGGCGCCATCATCATAAGGTACCGGTACGTGGTGTAGATGTCTAAAAATATAGAAATCATTGTTACGCACGACGGGGGAAGGGACATTAGTTGCCCAACCCCCTCCCCCCCCCCCCAGCTCTTCGTCAAATATTTGGTGACAAACCATGCAAAGCGTAGCGAGGAGGGAAATTTGGGCCGCCACTGATGCTTGCCCCCCATGAAAATGTATGTGCCCCTACTCTGGCCCCCCCCCCCCACGAAATAAAAGCTGGGTACGTACGCCACTGCCACCGAACAGTGGTCATTCCAAATTTGTAACCCTCAGAAACACATGTTTCTGCCATTTACTGTTTTACTTTCATTTGACAGAGTTCGCGCTACTCGAAAACAAAGACTGATTACTGGACAATAGATTGATAAACGATTCCAGCCTTTTTTAATTGAGAGGGAGTCACTCTGAACGCCATAAGTGCTTGTTCAAAAAACCTCAAAGCAGTGTGTCGTGATACATTATCCTATTTACAATAAACGGGAGGAAGTTAGTATTCTGCCACCCACACCTTCAACATGCATTTTATTCCGTTGAGGATGCCGAATTCATTTTGGTGATGGCACAATATACATTGATTGTGAAACTACCAATTTATAGGGCAGTGTGGCATGTGGTCCAATAAACCAATAGTTTACTAGGCTAAAGATCGGAACCACCATTACCTTTAATTGGGAATCCAACTTTATATCCTAGACTTTTTTCTAACAGGAGAGCAGCCTCTGATGCAATGATCTGGATTGGGCTGTCCCGACTCTTGTGTATGCACTTCGCAAGTCATATGACCTCATACCTGGTTAAACCCACGGGTTTTTAAAAATGGAACCCTATCAAAACAAAACAAGAATCCTTACAACTGCCGAATGATCGAAGGGTGTGATGAATTAGAAGGCATCATGGCACGGTGTTTTAATTCGTGAAGTGATTATTGTTTAGGATTGAATTTCTAATTTGACACATATTCAATATTGTTAATTTATATTTTAATGGTGCATGCCAAAAGTGTATGACGGATATAAACTGAGCTGCGGTATTATGTGGATAATTGGGTCTGAGGCATCATTTGTGCGCTGTTTTGCTCGGGCCTCAGATTCAATATCCAACACAATGCACTTAGCTACGTTAATTATCCTTGACATATAAAGTTTCAGACTGATAGAAAGCATGTGATTGTGCAAGGCCGACCCAGCTTCAGTCTGTGTCGTCGACATGCTTTTCACATAATCAGCGGTCCTTTCCAGTCTAGAGTCGGCCAGAGCTAATTTACGTTTGGATAGGCAAGTATATATGAGGGAAAGACAAGTACAAAATTTTGTCAGCAATCCTCTATAAAGTTGAGTCGTCAAGTGTAAAAAGGGAGCCGGTTTTAGCGACCAGCAAGTTTGAAAAAAAAATGGTAAATTTTACAGTATTACGGTCGATTTTCATTTAAAACGGTGCATTTTGGAGGTAAGACGCACCCAGAAAAATTGTCTCAAAATTGAATGTTTTATGTTTTAAACATTAAGTATTCAATACCTATTACGGGAAAAGTAATATTGCCAACAGCATTTCTTACGTTTCTGCACAATATGCACACAAATATTTGCACAGCAAAAGAATAGGGTTTATTACGTTATCAAAATTTTTTTACTGTAAACTGTATTGACAATTCAAAGTATATTGATATTGACATTATTTAAAATGAATAAGAGCGATAGTTTTAAATTTAGTCATAATAGGCCTGAAAATTTTAACATAAAAAATACACTTGCTGTATTTCCAAATACCCGCAAAATACTGTATTTTATAGCCTTTTTATACTATGTGACGGTAAATTTCAGGGTAATTTTAACACTGTAGGTCTACCGTCTGAGGACCCTCATGATAAACAGATTTATTGAAGTTAGGTGAACTTCGCTGAATGAAGGCCTACTAATATTATATCAAATTACATAAAAGCCTTAACAGCCCGTGATACTTCCCCAAATCAAGACAACACGATTTTGTCAACAGCCGTTTCAAAATGTATAAATAAAAAAACAAAAATAATTGCATTACGGAAATACCAGTAAATTTTCCGTTTTTACGGAGAAGTAGATAGCCGGTTTAAGAGTGCCCAAGCTAAAAAAACTTCCGTTAGTGCCCAAGGGGGGGGGGGGGTTCCTAGGTTCCTAGGGACCCAACCCAGATAACCACTTTTCCATGGGAGTTTGATCATGACACTAACACAAGTAAATGGGGGTCACGTAAGAACCACATACCAATAATAAAAATGAAAATCCGAACTTTGACCTATGACCTATGGCCAATTGAAATTGTCACTCTCTGAAAAAGATCGATTCGCACATTTGGGAACAGACTCATATTCCGAAGGGTTATTTCTCCGAAGGGTTTTTATCCCGAAGGGTCGTTTGTCTATTCTATTACACTATTCTATTACTCAAAGTCCATATTTCCGATAGGGTTTTCTTCCGAAGTGTTATATGTCCGAAAAGTTTTTACTCCGAAGGTCCTTGTCGCGAAAATAGAGGGTGTTTCATTTTTCCGAAGAAATCATTACTCTGAACGGTTTAATTGGGGGGGGGGGGGTTCCGAAGGTTTTTCTTCGAAAGGGTTTTCCTCGAAGGGCATTTGTCCGAAAACAAAAAAGGGGTCGTTAGTCCGAAACATAAATTGAGTTCTTTCTTCCGAAGGGGCGTTTCTCCGAAAAAATAACAAGGATTTTGCTCCGAATGGGCAATGTTCCGAAAAATATATGAGGGTTTTAAATCCGAGGTTTTTTTAGCAAGAATGGACGTTTGTCCGAAATTCGGACAAACGCCCCTTCGGACTTAAAACCTCTCGGAGTAAAAATCAATAGGAGTAATAGCTTTTCGGAATAAAGGATCTTCGAAAAAATGGAAAACAAAATAAGGCATAATTACATCACACCTTTCGCACCTAGTTTGTATCATGATACAGAGTAGGCTAATTATGTCTAAAATAAAACACCAAAAGAAAATAATTAAAAAAAAAAAGAAACCTCCAATACCGGCCCGTTGGTGATGGATACATTTGAATTAAACAAAATAATGTTTGGACTGGCCCTCAAAGATTCAAATACCATGATTTTTAACTTAGAAAATCCAAACTTTTCGTTTAGAACTTTGGCATGATACCGAGAATCCAGTGCAAAATCCAAATAAAAAAAACAAACAAATAAACAAAACCAATTAGGTCGTAAAACATGGATTCCTGATGAAAACATTTTTATTGAGAATGCAGGTTTTTGATCGAGAATCCAAATTAATCGATAATGATACGTGTTTTTTTTTTCCTTCCAGGAAAAAGCATTTCGGTCGATAAACTTGGATTCTAGCCAATAAAATAGGGTTTTTATTAAAAAAACATAGAATCTCGGTAGCTACTTGGTATATAGGCGAGACGTTTTCCGACCGACAATGCAAGTTTTTCAAATGAAAAAAAAAAACATGGTTTATAGGTCAAAAAGCGGGTTTTAACAGTAAACTTAATTCTTATTTTTTTAATTATATATTTTGGATAGAGAAGCATGGATTTTGATTGAAACTTGGTACATTAGTATTCCTTCTCGAGTTCTGAGTCTATCTTGTGAATTCCCTGATTTGCCTAAAGGCATAATGAAATTCTTGTTAAATGCCTTTCTTGATACACTTCACACCAAAAAATAACTTGAGTCGCTGGGATAAAACAAATCTACACGATTGTGCCTTATGTGGGGATAAAGAGACTCTCAAACATGTCCTCAATAATCGTAAAACTATGCTTGATCATAATTCTGTTCTCCTCATAAGCTTTAGACACTCTTAAAAATGTTACTGATCAGTCCTGGAATTTTTATTGCGACCTGAAAAACGCCAAGAAAAGTTGCCGGTGTAAAGAAACTGAGTGTCCTCCATGAGAGGACTGTCCTAGCTACCATAGCAACATGTACGGAATACACCGTGACCTCGTAGACGAGGCCATTTGGGTACAGTGCTGAAACAAAAGTGGCATACAACCCTCAATGGAGAACACAATAGACAGATCGACAGTGGCGTAGCCAGAGGGGGCAGGGGGCAGCTGCCCCATGTTGGGAATCTTGCCCCCCCTTTCGCCCCTAAAAAAAATAGTGATTTACATAGGCCATATAATATACTAACACATTTGAATATATGCTTGCCCCCCCTGAAAATATATGTGCTCCCCTTTGCCCAAAAAAGTAACGCAGCATGTCTAAATACCCCATAGGCTACAAATCATTGGTCTTTGCACGAAAACATACAATTATATCAATAGTTTGTTTTCTTCCGTAAATTTTGATACCCTTCTTGCCCCATTGCTATCAATATTGCCAACACAATACCCATTATTAGAAAATTTCTCCCTTGTAAAAGTTGCAAGAAAGGTATAAGCCATATGATTGCCATTCAGTGAAAGGAACGCATTTTTTCCTGAAGTGTGTTGTCACTTATTGCATGGCCTGAAAAGGGTTGTTATTGTACCTTGTGGATAATGTATTCAATTGCAACTTTGAAAATGTGACACATTTTCGTAAAATGGACATGTGTTAGCGATATTGATCACAATGGACAAGAAAGGCAGTCAAAATTTGCAAAACAAAACAGCTATAGACCATGTTAACATCCTACGTCACTTCTTTTGTTGCCTGCGAATCCATCACTGCGAAACTGTTATGGGCCCTAGTATTAAAAACTCTAAACAGATACAATTGCCCGTGGTGTAACGGTCGGCCGACCTCTTCAAGATCCCAAAAACACATGTTTACAAACATTGATTAACGTCTCTTGATATCATTTATGTTTTGTGCATAGACACAAAGGTTTATAACTATGGGGTATTTAGACATGCTGCCGTACTTTTTTGGGGGGGGTATTTAGTTGAACTCACACTGATTTCTTTTGAACAGAAACATTCATAAACCCCACATATGAAAGAAAACAAATATGCTGGTTCTGCGCATCGACTCCAAGAACAGGTTATGACAGCAAGGTATTCTGTGTTGAAATCGGAAAGAAGTAGGGGTCTCCTGACGAGTTTAAAGTTATCATTCCTTTGGTATTCAAAAGGTGAATTAAATCTGTCCGCAAAAAAACAGTTATTTGTTCTTACTCAACTTTACTCGTTAAAAATTCGTTTAGGTCAAGTTCAGCTTGTGCAATATTTCTTTACCCTGTCTACATGACCATTTTTTGTAACCAAATCCCGGAGGGGGGGGGGGGGGGGGGGGGATGGTTACCACCCCCCTGTAATTTTAGTAACTGAACACCCGATTTCTGTAAATTGGGTACCAAGGGATAGCGTTGAGGGTTTCTTCTTTACATTGGGTACCAAAAAAATACTACACATCCCCTTATGCGTCAGCATTGACGTCCTTATGTTGAGGAAAGTACGGAAAAATATGAATATTAGGGGAAAATTGATATTTCGACCAATTTTAGCGACTCAAACACCTCATCAAAAGCTCTAAAATGCTGTCATATTAAACTAGTCATGTTCCATCAAGTAGATAGAGTAGAGTCAAAAAACCGCTATTGAAAATCTGATTTTCCTAACCTTTTTGGCGCGGAAAAATTGAATTTTTCACCTGGTGTCTATGGGACATGGCAAGTTTGGATATGCGAAACTTTATGGACCGACAGTGGGAACGTAATGTAGGCATGGTGGTACTCAGTTTGGTATTCAATGGAAAGAGAAGGCCCATAGTTATCGATTGGTACCAAAATCCAAGTGTCTGTGATGTTCCTGTGTTACGTTAGGCATGTGGTAATTCTCTTCCGGAGGGGGTGTGTGGTTACTACCCCATATCCATCACATTGGGATCACCCTGTTCTTTACCTATACCCGGGGATGTTGTTTTTTTTATTAAATGAGCGGAACGGAGCGGAACATTGTCAATTGAAAATTACATTAAATAATTTGGCACCAAAAAAAGGGGGTGGTTTTAGCAAGCCGGGGAAAAAAAACGAAGGGTAGACGGGGTATGGGGGATGGCTCTCTTTTCACTATTTAAATGTTTTCTATAAGATTTTTAAATGTTTTGCTGCGACTGCTTGCTATAACGAGTCAGGTCTTGTGCCGTTTCAGTCTTCTGTCTGGCTTATCTGTTTATATAAGTTCAATTATGTATGATTTCCAAATAAAATTATGAAAAAAGATTGAAAATGATGAATGAACAAACCACTCTCGAGTTATATCCCCACCGTAGTTTGGGGTAATTTGCGAAACCAGTAAAGATGTCTACTATCCCACTATAAATTTAGCCGCTCATATGGACCTATGTATTAACACTTAAGTGACCAAGATAAAAAAAAAAACACTCCGTTAGTGACCAAGGGGGGGGGGGGGGGGGGTTCCTAGGGACCAAACCAAAAACACTTCCCGTGGGAGTTTATAATGACACTAACACAAATAAATGGGGGTCACATACCCACAATAAAAATGAAATCCGACCTTTGACCTATGCATATGGCCCAATTGAATTTGTCACTCTTCGAAAAAGATTGGTTCGCACATTTCCCATCCTCAGCAACGCCAATATAACGGTCTTTGAACAAAAATCATTATATCTACTCTAGAATAACCATTAAAATAATCATTGCAAAATATAAGCCTAATTAGACCATATTGTATTTTTCTCAGAAACTTCAAAATCGCCTTATTTTACCCCAATAGATTACACAGTTAAGGAGCGGCCATGCAAATTAAAATGATGCTATCAGCATATAAAAAGGTTATTTTCATTAAGGTTTCATTAATATAATTAATTACCTCCTAAGTATAAATCCCAAGATTTAATTACTTAAATTTTAATTGTAAAATACTGATTTTTCACTTCCGTTAGTGCCACCGGGGGGGGGGGGTTCCTGGGACCCAAAATAATTATTATAATGAAGCCGTGGGCGGATTTTAAATTTTTTGTATCAGGAAGAAGCGTATTCCATAATCGACAAGTAGCAAAAAACTCCTTAAAAATTTTTGGTTAACCGAGAAATCGAAAAAAAAATCAATGTTGGGTACTAGGAACCCCCCCCCCCCCAGGGCATTAAAGTTTTAAGTGTATTGTGGGAAAATGTTTTCAATAGAAGTGATTTCTTTTTTATACGTGAGATTCTTTTTAATTCAAACATGTTTTACATAGCAAAGGTTATTTTTAACAGGGCACAAGTAATTTAAATTATCTTGATTTTTTTTTTTTTTTTTTTTTTTTAAACATTTCTAATACACTCAAAACACCAACACTAATTATACTTCATTGTACAGCTTGATAGCGGAGCAAATGTTGTCAATCAACCAGAAATGTCAAATACTGAGAAAGGTCTCAAAAACAAAGTCTAAAGAAACAAAAGGTCTCAAAAACCGAAGGTATCAAAACTACAAAGGTCTCAAAAACTACACAAAGGTCTCAAAACACGACACAAAGGTCTCGCAAAAGCTGGGTAACGGGTCTCAAGCCACACAAATGGTCTCCAAACACAAAGGTTCAATATCAAAACAAAGGTCTCAAAAAACGCAAACAGGTCTCAAAAAGTTGTAAAGGTCTCAAAACCAAACAAGTCTCAAACAACAACAAAGGTCTCCAACATCAAACAAAGATTTCAAAACACGCAAAGGTCTCAAAAAAACAGAAGTCTCAACATCTAAAAACACAGGTTTCACTCCGCTCAAAACAATTTTAAAAAGGTCAGGAAAGTGAACAATAACTTTGATTTAAAATTGTCCAACGAATGAATGTGAATCAAAAATGGACAATTTGGACGGTTCCTGGGTGACTACCAAACGTATTTTGTGGTTCCCGTTATTTTCGGCTCCTTTGTGTTCCAATGTTATGAACCGTGCATAATCCCAAAACGGTTATTTGGGTTCAAAATAGGCAAAATCATGATTTCAAGCAAGGTGATATTTGGATGGTACCCAGATTGTTTCTGGTGGTTCCGGTGTTGTCGGCTCCTTTGTGTTCAATTGTTATTGACCATGCATGGACCCAACGAACTATTTTGGTTCAAAGCTGGTCAAAATTATGATTTTAATTTAAAAGTAGATTGTTTAAGTGGTTCCCAGAAGTTTCTAGATGGTCCCTTGTTGTTGGCTCCTTTTGTTCAATGTTTTGAGAGAAAAGTTGTCCAGTGGTTTAAATGGTCAAAATTAGATTTTTAAAAACACAATTAATAATTTAGAAGTTTCCTGATGGTGCTAGATGGTTTCCTGTGTTTTCGGTTTCTTTTTGTTTCAATGTTGTTTTGGATACCTGAACCAAAAATCGGCCATTTTGGTTCAATTTTAACAACAAAATATATGGCAATTGAAGGTCTCTAGATGTTGGAGTGGTCCCCGGTGTTTTCGGCTCCCTTTGTATCGATGATGTTTGAAACATTGTATGTATCGAGCCAATGTCGGCTATTTTTTTTTCAATTTTTATGCAATATCAGATACTTTCATTGGCATTAGATGTTTTAGGTGGTACAGGTCTTAGCCCCTTTGTGTTCAATGTTTTGTGTAAAAGTACATATTTTTGCCCAAAACTTAACCAAAATAGCGGATATGGGGGTCAAGCAATTCTAACAAACCACAAAGGGGAACCGAGAAACACCCCCCCGGAACCACCTAAAAAAATTCATGAAACCAATCCAAAATGTTCAATTTTATTTAACACACTAAAGGGGGTTTTTTTGGAGAAAGAGAAATCTGCCTTATGCTTGGTGGACAAGGGGTTATGGACCCCCTCCATTGGAAAACCACTTTTCCAAAGGATTTTGGCACAAAAATTTATTCCCACTTATACAGGGTCATAAGACAATAAAAATTAAACAATACAATTAGAAATATGTGCACATGAAAAAGCTTGTTTTAAATATGTTATCTAAAAGGTTGATTCCAATTTACCTATAGTAAACAGTTTTGGGCGTCCGGCAATGCGTCAACAACCACTAAAACACAAAGGGAGCCGAAAACACCCGGGGGGGGAAGCGCCCAATAACCATTTAGAAAATGTTTCCAATTTTAAACATTGTTATATCAGTATTTGACCATTTTGAACCAAAGGAGATGATTCGGGATCCATGCAATTCTCAACAAACGTTGAATGGCAAAGGAGCCGAAAGCACCGAAAACCACTCCAAACCCAGATGGTCACCATCCAAAAGTCGGCAAAATTTGGGTTTAAGATGGTCAGAAAATAACGAGATTTTACCATTTTGAGCCACTGTAACCCATTGGGGGTCCAGGGGGCAATGTCAACAAACATTGAAACCACAAAATCCGAAAAAAACGGGAAACCCACCCAAAAATCAAAATTGGGAAAACATCCAAATGTCCACTTTTTTAAAAATCGTTATTTTGATCATTTGGAAAAAAATAGGGGGTTCGGGGTCGAGGCGGCAAAACTACCAAAAACATTGATTAACCATCACCGGGAACCATCAAGAAACCTCTGGACAAACTCCATCGGATTGTAAAATTTTTTACAAATTCTTTTTTAATTTTTAATCATAATTGGTCTGTTTTTGACTTGTGTGGGTCATTTCATGCCAAAAACCAACGGAAATCATCTTGCAACCATCTGCGGGAACCATCCCCAAATTATCAAACTTTTGTTCAAAAATCAGGAAAACCATTTTGAACCAAATAGCCGATTTGGGGTCTAAGCAATAGTTAAAAACCATTGAAAAAAAACACCACAGGATCCGACAACCTCAGGAATCACCAAGAAACCATCTGGGTACCATCCAAATTTATTGATTTTTGTTTAGACAATTTCATCTGGTGAAACCAAAACAGAAGTTTTTTTGAAAGGAATGCTAACAAAATTGAAAAACCCAAAAAAGCCGAAAATAACGGGAACCACAAAATACGTCTGAGGGTGTGGGGGCACGATCGCTCGATTTGGGCATTGATTTCCAAACCGGATTAACAAATTGTGCATTTTCTACGGAAGCCTCGGTTCTTCCAGTGACATACAATCATAATCCATTTTTAAACCTTCGGTCAATAAGTATTTAGTAATGTCATGATAATTTTAGAAACATTTCCAAATCCGTCGGTGTTAGGGATTACCCCCCCCCCCCCCGCAAAATTAGTGTAATTTAAAAAAAAAAAAAAAACTCATTAGAGAGGCCCTCCTAGCGCTTTAACCTAAAACCATACAGAAAAAAAAAAGACACACAGATAAGTTTTTACACAAAGACCAACCAGGAGTCTCTTAGATCGTCATACCACACGTTAACATGGTAATTCAGTTCTGAGAAATTATTTTCTTTTATTTTTAATTGATTTAATCCGTATTGTTTTGACATGTTAAAACAAACGTAGCGGAGATTTTTTAAATTTCAATCTTTCAAGAATTGTATCCAAATGAA
>JAMKCH010056828.1:0-10234 GCA_023653785.1 Ophioderma brevispina | reverse complement strand
GTTTTCCCGAAAGATCCATTATTAGCAGTGCGCGCGAAGCGCGCTAAAAGGTTTGCCATTTAGAAGCTAAAATCGATAAATGTAATTGTAATTAGAACAAAATGCGCGCGCAGCGCGCTAAAATTTGCCATTTTTAAACTATTATGGTAAATATTAGGTTAATTTTTGGCACCAAAAAATAATGAACGGGCATCACAAATTGGGGGGATGATCGGTTATTGACAATCCCCCATCAAAATATTGAGGGGGGTTATATCACCCCATCCCCCCGGGATTTACGGCTATGATCCAGGAGATTAAGCATGTCTCCCACTGTAGCCCTCTTAAAACTTGCTCCATAGCGATCGAAAAGTGGCCGGAGCGAGGTTGACAAAAAGGCATGTGGGGACTGAAATTGTACATCCAAAAATTTGTGATTTGTAAAAAGCAGTTTTCTCTTTGTCTCAGGCGTTAGCTCACCTTGCCAATATCAGCTTTGTTAAATCTATTGTTCTGAGAAACATTTGCCCACTTTCATCGGTCAAGCGTGTCATCAATGCGAGGCAGCGGATACGGGTCTTTTCGGGTTACAGCTTTATACCCTCGAACTCACGCACCATCGATTATCTGTACATCCTTTTGCGAACTAAAACAACTGGTGCTCGCCAGGGAATGTGCGGGTTCGATTATGTCTCGTTCGAGCATTGCCTCTACTTGTTCTTTTGGTTCCCGACGAACGAAAGTTCGGGAGGGGACTATCAAAAGGGCTCCGGTCAGTATGTCCGTATGTCCGTATGTCTGTATGTATTTTCCGTGATAAAATGTTAACCATGGTGCACATGTTGGTTCTAGCTTTTTTCTAGATGAGCTAGAGTAGCCTAATTGGGTATATTGTAGGGGGGAAACCCCCCTTAAACCAGGTAATTGCACACCACCAGGGTCCTCCCCTGGTCTGTCAGGGTGGGGGAAAAGGTCAAGGGGAAAAAAGGTCCACATTACACAGAAACTGTCAACATCCGTGCCCATATGTGACTATTTATCTGGAGTTACATGAGGGCTACGATGATTATTTAACTGGTGGAAAGAAGCGGATGATGACGTTCTCGACCTTATAGATTTTGGGTGTAAATATGCTAAGAAATACTAATTGTGCATAATTATGAAAATTTTCCCGCAAAGGCTTGTGTACAAGTTTCTGGAGTTCTGTAAGGGTATAATGATTGTAACTTGGTGGAACGAAAGTGGGCTGAGAAGGTCTCGACCTGATTAGATTTTGGGCCGTATTTCGGGCAAATTAACTATGCCAAAATGAGAAAATTGAATGAATAACAACATCAATGATAGGTGGAGGGGGGGAAACGTATACATACCCACAACAAAGGTATTAACATATGTAGTACCCATGTGTTCATTGAAGGTATTATTCTTTTTAGTTTTGGTTGTTACACGTGGTCAGTCGTTTGGGTTGCCAGCCTGTTTACATGTTCTCTGGAAAATGTGAAATATGGTGTTTTGCCCCTTCTAGACCTCGTTTGGGTCCCAATTTAAAATGCTGGTAATTTTTTTCAAAAATAGTGTTCACCAAATTGAAATAAGAAGGTATCATAGTGATTGCTAGTGTAGCAGCTAGAGGTATGGAGTGAAGTTTTGCAGGAAGATTTTTACATGATGAAGTTTAAGATTTCGTGAGTCATTTTCACCAAAATGGTAACAATTTTTTCGAGCTGTGTGGCCAAAATTACAAGTGGACTGTGCTATTTTAGGTCATCACTTAGTGATCGGCGCGTATCGGCGGGGGACATATTTTACGCATCGCGTAATACGACCGTTCGCCTTGTTTTCGTTCTTTGATGAATCGGTAACCTTCTTGCAGGCATTTTAACTGGCGGAGCATCACCTGTGTTAATCTATGTTTGACTGCTTAGCAGGCCTGTATCGAGTTGGTCTTTGCGAATTAATTCTTTGTGTTCAATAGGAGCGTAAGCAAGCTCTCTGTTCGTCTCGCTCAAATTTTGCTTAATCTCTGCATAAATCTTGCAAGTGATGGTGGCAATTCATCATTGTTTTTGTCTGACTTTGTTTTCTGTATCTATGTTAATAGAACTACAGGTTAACGGTTTCTGTTAGTACTTCTACTGGTTCTAAAAAAAGTAGCTATTATCATCCCTTTGTTTATCTGCTTAGATTCATTATAGGCGTTTAGTTCCTAAGTACTTACATTCTGTTATCAGAATCTACTAGGTTTAGCTATAACTACTTCACTGTGTTTCTATGAATTCACTGTTGGGCGCTATCATACCGGTAGGGTAGTCACAGTGCTAGGTATTTACGATTTTGAGCAAAGATCAATGTTTCACTTTCAGCGGGAATAATTGTATGTCTGGTCACCAGCTTAAGTTGTATTGGCTAACATTGGGCATTTTCATATGATATCATATGGGCGCATCTGGTAATTCAGTTCATCAACATCGCATTTTCAACAAAAATCCAGCGTCATTGATTTCCTCTCAGAAAATCGTATCCATATAACTTCCCACTAAGTCTGCTACCCCATATTCATGTTTTGTCACTAATCATCTATTTAGTTCAAAGTGTCCTTTTCCATAGCATGTAATAGCATTTCCATTGGCAGGTGGGTAACCATTTTGCGGTTACATTTTCTAAACTTGGGTCTGTGTCTTGGTCTATACGTTTATAAGCTCGGGGTTGATAATTGTAACGCTTGCACCAGTATCAACCAAGATGGGTTTAATAATTACATCTTGCACAAGACTTTGATGTGACATCCCCTATCACTCTTCTGCCATGTTTACCTTTCCTATGGAAATTGGGAAATTATGTTGGGCTCTACATTTACTTTATCAATTACTTTGGTAACCGAACTTTGGCCCTCAAGCGCGGTTAGATAGAATCTAGTTTCCCTGATCTGTTTCCTAGTTCCATTTCTCTGAGCTACATGGTGCTTAGCCTTGTGTTGTGAACCTCGGACATACTCGTGCAATATGACCAACTTCATTGCATGTGAAGCACACAAACATTTCTCCTTTCATTCTGAGTTTCGCTCATTAACATGATTACCAGCATGATTGGCTGGTAGTGATTTTGACTACGCTTGTATTGCCCTTGACGTAGCCTGTTCAATCCTGTTGTAAGCTGTTTGGACAGCTCTTTCAATACCCTTGCACTGCTCGAGCTCAGTTTGGGGCGGTCTTTTGGTTGTTCATACGAGGTCATGTTTTTGTTCACTTGAGGCTGACTAATACTGTCCTAACCTCTTATCAAGCCTGTCCTATGTTTTTCTGCTTCTTTAAATTCTCAAACGTACGGCTGCCCTAACTGTTCATCTAAGGCTTTGGATTCTGTTTTATACAGATGAGTCTTAATTCAGAATCTGGGATGGCTACAAAAAAGTGCTTCTTAGCCAATCCCTATTGCACTGAAAATGGAGCATCAGGGTACGATAGTTTTAAAACCAGCCTGCGGATCTCGGTTTTGCGCCAGTTCAGGCCAGGTTTCATTAGGACGTTATCAACCCTGGAATCTAGATTGCTCCAAACATTTCGTTGATTCCCTGGGCCGGCATCTCTCCCAAAGAGATCCGTGATGGGTAATGTCGTCGAGCTGTACTTACAAATCTCCCAGGATGCTTTGTGCCACCACCTCGAAACCTCATACCAAAGACACAATAGCCATTTCTTCTGCCAAATTAGAACAATTTTAAACAAAATTTCAAATTGCAAAAGGTATCGGTTCCAAGAAGTAGTATACCGTCCAAAGAGTCGGTGGTTTCATTTTGTTCCCGTTAGAGTTGTTGACCTTTGCATTGGATTCGCCATTCAGATTCACATTGTCAACCCATGCCTCCAATCGGAATTTGGCGATTTGGCTTCACGCTCTACCTGTGCACCATTGAGGTTCAATTGCTCAAGAATCAATGTCGATCAAATTTGAGTGACTCTCTCGCAATGCAGCGATATCTACACATTGATCACTGAATGGGTACAATACGTGCTCGAGTCAAAAGCTCTTCTGGGCTTTTCATCTACATTGAAGCTAAGTCCCTTTCTCCCTACAGATTGATCATCTATATCAAAATCTATCAAAACTATCTTCCCTATTGTAGCTTACCACTCATAGGTTCGAGAGGTATGGGCCTAGTCTTGGGTCTAACTGATTCATTGTCACATGCGTCTTATTTGGGTTTTTCCGCATTGGAAGTGGTTCTGATTGCTTTTTATTTGTGCTTCGAATGACCGGTTGGGATTTCCCAGTACATTTCTCCACTCTCTGTCTTCCAGGAAGAATTCTTCCTGATCTTAGGGAAGGAAGTTCCATTCTTCTGAGCTCCATGATAATTGGTGTAAAATTTCCTTTCGAAATTTGTATAAATCCACGCCCAGTCACCAATATGTGGCGCGAGCGGTCTAAGGCAAAAAGAGATAAAAAACAATTTTAATATCTAAAACTTTGGTAGCGCAAATTACAAATTTGTGGTAGTTAGCGAGGAACTTCAGGGTAGGGCGACAAACATAATATAAACTGTGGCCAGAAGTAACAATTTAGCCTCAAGTCATAATTACTGAATAATTGTAATATAAAAATAAAAACAAAACAAAGAAGAATCAGGAAAGTATACCAACCGTCGAGCAATCCAGGAGACGATGTCCAAAATAAGGTAGCGCTTGTTATTCTGTCGAACGAAATTCGTAGAAGCTTCTACTATTTACGTAACTTGTCGACACCATTCGTTATTGTTTTCGATGCATGTGAACCCTTTTTAGACCATTTTACTTTAATTACACATTGATGCGATTTGTTAACCATTCGTCACCATTTTTCGCATTAATGAACCATGTCATTTGCAATCAATTTACCACCTTTATACTTGTCGATCACATTTTGGTACTCATTTTTCCACCTCGATCATTCCATCGGTCTATTTTACACCTATAGTCATAACACGCAGTAATCGGACAAGGAGATTGATTTATGGTTGTCGTACTGTTAAATACATAATAAAAAATACATATACCTTTTATTGTTCTCCATTTATACTTTTATTTTGTACATAACGGGCCGAAATAGAAAGAGGGAGCAGTGTCTGGTTTCTCACAGCCCATGAGGCAAATGTAAATTAATGAAATTAAATTTTAATTTCATTAATTCTTTTGATATAGGGTTTTCAATTAAAATAATTAAATTGGAATGGGAAATAGGTGAAAGGGGAACTAAATTGGGAACTTCGTTTTATCACTTATTTGCGAGCAGGAATTGTGGTGAAATTATATACGAGCAATCGATCTTAAACTATGGCACTTGTTCAGCATTTCATAACCGTTTCGCTTAATTTCCAGCATTTGTATAATATTTAACTAATCCTTTAACTATGATGCTCGGATCATGCATAGCCTAACTAGTATAACCAACGGCCCACAGCTACGCAATGTAACATAACATTTTTGGTTTATTTAAATAAAAACTTTAACCTAAGTCACCTATTTCTTTCTCGCAAAATATAGTGTTATGATTGTGGGGAAGTTGTTTTGTAGGCCCTTCTGATTTCTTTTGTATTTGTGTGGACTATTTGGTTGAAGTAGATTGAATGACGATCGTATGCTTTTGATTAAGCGAACAATTTTGCAGGGATTTTCCGGCAAGAACTCGGTTGTTGCCGGCCGTCTTTTAGGTGCTCCATTTACCTATGCACGTTGGAGCTCAGAATGGAGATACATGGGAAACCAAGAGACACGGCATGTTCCATCTCATATCTGCTGAATACAATTTGTTAAATATTTCTAAAAACCCATAGGAGAAGCAAAACTTTTAAGAGAAAGCTAAAAATTTAATTATAAAAATACAAACATGTCAATTTATACCTTAAAAATACCCCTAATTCCAAAATGTTGTCATCTACTTTGTACACGGGAAGCTTGCGAGGGAGCTACTCAGCCGGTGTTAAGCGGCCTTTCACCGGGGCACTGAGCCAGGCTTGCTTTGCTGTTCACCTCGGCACAAGACCGCGGGTTTACTTGGCCTAAGCGTACCCGGCTCAGCAAAAAAACCCCCCAAATCGGACGGGTGTGGGACCCCCCGCGGGTTTCTCCCCAATCTCACTCTGCGCTGTGCGTAAACCTTAATGCGGTGAGGAATAATTGAAGAGAAAATTTGCTATCTACTGCTCTCTCGGCTGTCAAACCAAGAAGTGACAATAATTTTGGATTTCGTGCCAGAGCAAAGGGCAGTGAGTAAACGAAAAAGCGCGGATCCTCATGGCTATGAGTCCGATGACACTGCAGTTTATGAATTAGAAATCAGATCGTTTGCCTTAAAGAAAATAATTATGTTTGATTATCTAAGTTATGACCTTAGAATATTATTTTATGCTTTATGTGATATTTAATATAAAAGACATTTTTCTGGAAGACGAATATTAATCTATATTTATACATCTTTCTTGATGTTACGCTGTGTTTTTATGAAAATTGTTATGAATAGACAATCCCTATACTGCCTGTGGTTTAAGCGGTATCGAATGGAAAAAATGGAATTTCCAGGGTCCGTTGTTGTGAAAACGTAAACAAAAAGAGCGAAACTATAATTTGGAAATGGAAGCTACGAAATCCTGGACCCAAATTGTGTGCGAGGAGGTCCCTTGCATATTAGGCCGAAAAAGGATGCTATGGAGAATTTAATTCTGCAGTTTCGAGACATTTTACTGCCGAAATTCCTAAAAATGGCCGCCCTGAAATCTTCGCGATTCGACGTAGTAAATCCGAAGTTGAGGTTCACAGATATTGGGTGTCTTCTAATAACTGACACTAACTTGAGGTGAGATTTGAGTTTGTTTTAAAAAGTATCTTCAAACTACTATAGAATATTTTGGGAAAGTTCAAACATGAAGCATACGTGCAATTTTAGATGAATTGATACAAAACAGTAGTAACATCATTGAACCTGTACATTAACTTAGCCTACCTAGATTTAGTACAGTGCAGATAGGAAATTGTGTGCATTGTTACAATGTTACTCTATAATTAAAATTGTGCTAAAAAAAAAAAAAATGAGGCCTAAGCGCTTCCCGCTTCATTAATTATATATAGTTGCATTATGACCTTAGTCTTTCCCTAGTGTTATCGCAATGTACTTTATCAAAGGTCATGTTTCATCTTTTTAGTGAACACACTTGTGAGCAACTTCTTTATGGTCAATTGTTACACAGACTATATGAGTAAAGAAAATTTTGCATAGTTGTACTTTTAATATGTTCAGCATTAATATTCTGATGTTGACAATTTGAGAAAAATCACAGCAAAAATTATAAAAACCCACAAAAAAGGCTAATTAGTACTGACCTTGCCAATTTGATTGAACAGGTGACTGGCAATAAGAATGCTGTGTATGACCCTTTATACATTTAACTCATAACATCCCATCTCATGGGCAACTTGTCACCATGGAACTAACAATTGTACCAGAGAGCAATCTCGGAATTAAAAGACTTAATTTTGCTTTACCATATTTGAAAATAAGAAAAAAAAAAAGAAATCCATGCCCAATTTGGTAGCATTTTTGGAATGAAATGGTTACACATGAATGAACGTCTGTGATAGCATCCCCCCTATAAAATCGTATGAGAGTGTAAGAAGGTTGTATGTGCAAAACGCTGCCATGTGCTAATCGTGTGCTGCCATGTATAGGATCTCTCAGGTTTATTTTAACTTGAGTCAGTGGCTCTTGAAATGGTTCTTCAGGTGCCAGTCATATGTTCTCAGGTGCCCAGTTCATATGGTTCTTCAGGTGACGGTCACCTGAGAACCATTTCAAGAGCCCTGATCAACAGGCATACTTGGCATCATGGTATGTTTGATGGGACTTTCTGACCAAATGGGCAGCTATTGCACTTACGACCTTGTTGCCACTCACATGGACAAAATGTCAATACCAAGTCTGAGATATTTGATATTTTGTTCTGGTTGTTTTCAAGTCTTGTCTATCTAAGTTTCTCAGTTTTGCTTTAAAAAAATGAAACTAAATCAAGCATTAAGCATCCTTCTCCATGTATGTACGTCTTTTATATGTTATTCTATTCATAGGTTTCATTAACTAGATTTCCTTTGGAAGATCTCCTGCTAGACTTTCATGCATGCAATCCATTCCGTTTAAATCAACCCATCCTCATCAAACCAATAAGTCAATTTCATGCACCTTCAAAAGGAAATCGGTAACTAAGACATCAAAAGGACTGCAACAAATGGAGTCAAATAAAGCAATTGACTTCACCCGAGAAAGTAGGTCAAGACCTTGATGGAAAAAAAAAAAAGGGTTTTGTGCTCTGCCTCCTTAATCTTCATCTGATCATGGGAGAATTCAGGGGGTGAGGACATGCTAACAGCAACAGACTGATTTCAAATCGGTACAACATCCGGCGCGAATCGGGGGTGCTAGTCTTTCAAAGACTTATCCGGTAGGAGGGCGCTATTAGCGTATCGGGACGGTACACTCAGACTGACTAAAGTCTAGGTGTCACAAATATTTAAATCTAAATGACCGTTCTTGGAAATCACACTATGTTGCAGTGGGGTTAATCCACTACCCTAGAGAATTTCGAAGGCAATAATTATTCCTTATTATCATGATATTACTAAGATTGTATTGAAAGGGTTAAAAGGGGATTTTGTAATGGAAACTGAGGAGAGGAGACTGCCATAGTAAATGCAACGTAGCGCAGTTCCACAAATTAACGTTTGGAAATCACCAATGCCCAAATCGAGCAGGTTCGTGTCTATTTTTTTTCCCCCCCCCCCCCCCCAGGAGAATCAGTATAAACACCTGCACTTGACAGGCTAAATCTGTATCAAGACACACAACATAATATATAGGGCCAAATAATAAAATGAATTTGCATTCTCGTTTCGTCGTTGATTTTAGATAAAGACAACTATGTTTTTCAAAATAGCATTGACAATTTCGTTCATTATATCTTAAAAAGTATAGATGATGTTGACATTTGGTATGTTTATGGCGCCCCCTGTCTGGTGTAAGGAGAAACTGGCAGGCAAAAGAACCTATACTTTGCATGGGGAAATCTATTTTTGATTTGTTTTTTTTCTTTGTGGTAACTTCTGTTTCGAATTAAATAATACTAAACTTTCTTATCCAGCATAATAAGCTAATGATACCAGCTGCAATTTACAATTGTAGATCAGGAAAGATTAGCAAGTAATTATAACCAGATTTTATGCGGGCCGTCACAGAAGAAACTACGGTAAGATTTTGCCTGCCAGAAAACAACAGAGGGCGTACTGAATGTCAACAAGTGACGTAATAGGTCACATCATCTATTTAATAAACTCATATGTTTAAAAGTAAGGGTTTAAATGAAAAGCTTTTTTTCATTCCTTTTAATAATGATGATGAAATCTAAATTTGTCTTTCACCAAAAGACACTACTACACATCTAGGTTGAGTTTGTCATACTGACGTCAAGATAAACAGTCCGTAAATTAAGTGGTCCTCTCACACATATTGTGTGTCAGATACAAGTTCATTACATCCGATCTCACATTATCAGTTGAAAGCAGTGTAAAAACTGAATGTTGTTAACCCTTGTTGAAAGAAGAACACATAAATAAATACAACACCAGGGCCCAAATCATAAAACCTTACTAAGCCTAGTGGCCAACTAAAATGGGGACTTAGTGACAACTAAGCCTTAGTTGATTACACTTGAAGGACATTCATAAACCATTACTAGTTGCTAGGTGGCATTTTAAGAATCTTGCCAAATGTAGCGTTGATTGATCCAGAGCAAACTCTAACTCAATAGTTGGCAACTAAATCAGTTTGAATGCTATGTTGTTTACGATGCATTATACTGATTTAACATTAAATGAAGATATGTTATAACCTCATAGGTTTGCTCGTGTGTACACACTGTTAGAAAAATTTTCTGTAAATTTACGGGGGGGGGCGGGGGGAAGGAGGAAATTTCTTTTGGCAGCAGAATTTCAGATTTTTAGGGTAAAATTACAGAATTTCTGAAATAACGCGAAACTTTTTCAGTAATTTTACAGAAATTTGTATCATATTATGGAAAAAATGTGTGTTTGTTTGAAACATTAAAAAAAACAAAAAATTTTAGTAATTTAAAATTACGGGAACGAAACAAAAAAATTGGAAAATGGAAAAAAAATAAAAAAATTTTTTGAAATACTATTGTAGCGTTAACCTCGGCTTCGATGATTTCAAAATAACT